>JAVXUM010009694.1:0-21653 GCA_035590655.1 Pouteria glomerata | reverse complement strand
AACCACCCCCCCCCCCCCCCCCCCCAAAAAAAAAAAAAAAAAAAGAGCTAACAATAAAGCCATCCTTCTAGTAAAGTAGCTTATGTTCATTCCACAGACACCATGGATTTAACTCCTTTTAATGCTTTGAAAGAGTTAGCAGTTAGTATTCACTATTCACAACAAATATTCATGAGAAAACAAATGTTTTTAGCTTGCACAGTGTTACCCGGTCAAAGCCAAGGGAAGATCTTCAAAATCAAAATCCTTTGGGACACATGGTATGTCTAATACTTTTGAAGATAAATAAGGTATGTATGAAGGTCACATCCCTTTTGGTACCCTTTAGGGATATCATATTTCCTTAAGGCTCCACCCTACCTCCACCCAAAAAACACCCACCAAAATTTTGGAGTGAAAAAATAATAAAACTCATCAATCTAACTATGCTTTTATTTCCATGTTTAGATTCGAATTTAAGTGCATTAGATAACCCGAAACTTTGAGTAATCAATCAAGTGCAACACTTCTTTAGCTTTTCCTCCAAAACTACACAACACAATCATTGTAACTCAAAAATAAAAATATCAATATGATGTATGACCACCTTACAATTTAGGAGGGGTAGTAGCAGCAGCAAAAGGAAATTCAAGACCACCATAAAGTAAGTCCCTTTTTTTGTATTAAGTACTAGAAATCATTAATAAATCAACTTCTAAAAATATCAATTCAAAAGAATTTCGAATACTTGAAGGTTCTTACAATATGAAGTGTTTCAGAAATCCTGATTAGATTTACAGAAAGATTTAAACCAGCATTTAAACTAAGAGGTAAGAACACAATATAGGGAAAACTTGTGATTTGAAACTGCTGGAAAGGAAATTATACATTTCTTGTCCTTGGACAGCATTGAATCAACTAGGCATTAAACTGGCCTACTTAGCTTGCTTCAGAGTGGTCTAAAGGTGTACCCTAGGATCCAAAAGATATCCCAAAGTTTACACATTTCTCACGTGCGAAAGCAAGTTATCAGTCAAGAGTGAGTTAAAATGAGTTGTCCAAAAATCCTAACCATACAGAATGAATATGATGAATACACAGCACAACATGATTTGAGATTAATGTGTAGATACCTCATCCCTGTCGTAGTTGTCCCCACTATGAGGATCAAAGAGGACATCGCCTGTGGCCAGCTCAAAACATATGCAGGCAAGGGACCACAGATCAGCTGAAGTTGAGTATTTAGATCCAAGGAGCACCTCTGGACACCTGTACTGTCTTGTCTGGATATCACTAGTAAATTGTTTATATGTCCAACAAGCATTCCCAAAATCTACCAATTTGCACTTGAGGTCCACCTCAGACAACAGCTTTTGCCTTGTGGAACGACTCCCTCTCCTACGACCATGATTCCCAGTGGGTGCACCCTTCATTCCATCAGTGTTTGTCAGTTTATCTTTCACAACTGCACTGCTGCTTTGCTCTACAACAGAATCCCCATTTGATTTTTCATCATTATGAGAATCTTCAGAACCAGGTGTTTCACCATCCAGTTCAATTTCCCCAGAACCCTCCTTCCCAGTACAATTTTGGGCAGCCCTCTTAGCCTTTCTCCGAATCTTCTTTTTCTGATTCCTTGTCAGGTCACTTCTCAAGGCCTTAACATCTTTGGAAACCCCAGTCTCAGAGACAACCTTATCTTTACATGTTGAAAGAATAAGAGGTGTTCCTGATTTCCTTGAATCTTTAGCCGGGTCAATCATAGAACAAAGTAATATATTCTCTGGTTTCAAATCAGTATGTATAATTGAAAGGTGGCGATGCAAGTAATCCAATCCAACTAAAATATGGAAACAAATTTCTTTAACCATTCCCAGTGGCACCCCTCGATAGTCCGAATACTTTATAAGAGTCAAAAGATTATCACCCAAATACTCAAAAACCATGCAAACATGCTGCCCATTTGACCCTGAATGCTTGAAGTGATCCAAAAGCTTCACAACACACTTCTTGTCATCTGGATCTCCCTCGGCAATCTGTTTTAGGATTGTTATCTCATCCATTGCTGCCTCAGTATAATGCTGAGCGCTCTTTTGTACTTTTAAGGCCACATATCTCTACGGAAAAATGTACACAAAATACACCTTATAGTCTAGTCTATATACCTCACAGAGGAATGTGTGTGTGTGCGTGCGTGCGTGTGTGTGAGGCAAGAACAGTATGCCAATCTCAACCATAAGTTTTGAATAAAAGTTGAAGAGAATCAGTGAATCTGAGAGAGAGAGAGAGAGAGAGAGAGAGAGAGAGAGAGAGAGAGAGAGAAATAAATAAAATTCATTTTCTATACAAAAGAATTTACTAAATTAAGCTTACTGGTAAACAAATAAAGATAAGTTCTTTTCAGAGATGCAGCAGAGAATACGTAAATCTGAAAGCGAGACATATTAAGCTACAGTGAGATATCAACAGTTCCAAAATATACATTGACATACACAAATACGAGAAAGGCGGGCAACATACAGATTTCTGAGTGTCCCATGCGAGCCAGACAGTGGAGAAATGGCCCCAGCCGAGCTTGCTCTGCACAACGTAGCGCCCATGCTTGAATGCATCGCCGATTCGGACCGCATGATACCCCCCACGTCTGTAGTCCTCGGTCCCTTCGTCCTCCGACGTGTAATCGCTGGTCTCGCTTCTATCACCGTTCCGGTCGTCCGCCATTGATGAACCAGACACCAGGAACAAGGACGAGAAGGAGGAGGAGAAGAAGAAGAGAGCTCTGACAAATCGAAGCCCGAATCGATCGGGTTTGAATCGAGTCGGCGGAATCTGAGAGTGGAATCGTCGAGAGGCGACAGGGAGAGTGAGAAACTAGGGTTTTCAAGTGGAGGGAACGGGAGGGATAGGAGTCTCTTCACTCTGTTTGCCTCTTTATGGGTGTTGTTTGGCTGCGGAGGGAGGCAATCTTGCCGGGAAATTAAAGAAATGAATTATGACGAAAATGATACCACTCATTGAGCCGCTTGGGATACGTATATCTACTTATATACCATACTCGATCAGTAAATATACGGAAATTTGAACCCAGCCGCGCGTGGTTGAATACGTGAAAACGGGTGCCACGTGGCTCTTCCTAAAAACCTTTCCCTTAGGTGAAAACAGTTACATAAGTTGCGTTTGAAGTTGAAAAAAAAAAAAAAGAAAAATAGTAAGAATTGATAAAAATTTTATAAATAATTAATAATTTAAAGATTTTTTATTTTTTTGATAAAATTTAACACTTCAAATAAAGTCATAATTATATGATCTTGCAGCAAGAACGATCCACAAATTTCTTATTAGTATGATTTTTTTTAGATTAATAAAAGTTCAATTTGTATGAAAGAAAATTTATGCTACTAGAAATTTAGATTTAAGTTTAATTGTAATTATATTAACATTAAATAATATTAATTTTTTTAGATGTATTACTAAAAAAATTATTATTAATATTGAAGTGTTTGTGTTAAATTTTTTATAACCGTTTTGAACAATATTATCTTTTATTTAAGTGTTTGTGTTAAATTTTTTTTATAATCTTTCTAATGAATATTGTCTTTTATATATAATATATATAATTATAGGAACTTTGGGATTTAATTTGTTTAAAAAAATGGAAATGAAATCCCATTTAAAGAATAAAATGTATTAAAAATTTTATATTAGTAAAAAAATTAACACTATAAATTTTTCCAAAATTGGGGATCAAGCAATTTTAAGATAATATTATTAATTTTTAGTAAATTTTTATAAAATCTCTTGAAAAAATATATACACATTAAAAACGATATTATCTTTTGAATAGAGGAAGAAAATAATGAATTTTATATAGAGATTGATATTTTTCAATTAGAGAGAAAAAAATAGAGCTGAATGAATAAAGGGAAGATTCATTAATTAGGATACAGAATCTAAGTATTTAAAAAAAAAAAAAGAGAGAGAGAGAGAAAGAGATAAAAGATAAATAAAGATGAAAGAAATTAAATTTGGAGAGAGAATCTAAGTGTTTGTTTAAAGAAAAAGAAAACCAAAAAGATAAAAATAAATAAATAAATAAATATGAGAAAAATTAATTTGGAAGAGAGAATTAAAGTTTGAGGAGGATAATTTTGTTAATAATTAAAACAAAATTAATTGAGGTATGGCACTAACAAATTATGTTATAACATTATTGTCACCCTAAAAAAAATTTACTATCATATATAAAAAATATTAGGAATAATTAGTAGTGTCTCTTAAAGTGTATAAATAATTTTAAATTTTTGGAAAGATATATTATAATTTATCCTTTTATTTCTTTTCTTAAACTTCCTTTAACTATCAATTTACTTTTCTAATTTGTTATTTGTTTAAATGCCTCTTAATTACTTATTTTTTACTTAAAAAATATCATGTCCTAAAATTTGATAGTCCAGGGATGTAGTTTAAACACAAACAATGAAAATTTAGAATAATTGTCTTTTTACTCTTTATACTTAAGATGAAAAATCACTTATACTTTCTGAATTTTGAAAGTCTATAATTTTCAAGTAAAAAGAAAAAAAATATCCATTAAAAATCAATAAAATCAAGAGATGTAAGTATAAATAATATAAACTACAGTAGGTATAAATATAATTTTTAAATTTATTTATAGTTAAACCCGTTATAGTTGACAAATTTTTTAACTTTTTCAATTTAATACAAAGTACAAGAAATGCAAAAGTAGATTTTTAAAATTTGGGGGATGTAATTGATTTTTATCTTAAGTATAGAAAGTAAAAAGATAATTACCAATAAAAATACTAATGGTACTATAAAAATATTAATAATACAACTGTACAATCTCAACTACTAGCTGGATGACATAATTCCATGTACAAACTAAACTCTATCTAGTAGTCCAGATAACATAAATCCAAAACAGGATATATGATATCATTTTTACTCTCAAAAGAATCTAAAAATGAGTACTATTATCTAGACCTAGCTAGTTTTATGAACAATTTGAGCTTTTTAGTACTTGGACATATAACATTAGTTGTAGAGAAATTAGCACTAAATCATTTGTGCGAACCAAAAATAGAACATATAACAATATTCTAACATATGAAATAATGAAAAGGAACATTATATTTTTACCCAAAAATAATTTTAATTAACTAATATTTAATTATAACCTTACAAAAAAATCTACAAGATCTTAAGTATTTTGCCTGAATAGTCTGCAACCAACAAAGTAATCATATTGCCTCATCCATGTCCTTAGAAGGCTACTTTTATCAAGGGAAGTCTATTTCTGATCAAATTCTTCTCATGTAGGAATTTATAAGAAACTATCATAGGCAAAATCTCTCTCTAGGAAGTGCCCTAAAAATTGACTTAATGAAGGGATTTGACTCAATCTCTTGGGAATTGATTAACGATATTTTGAAGGTGTTGACTTTCCTAAAATTTTTAGGAAGTTAGTCTAAGCTTGCATCACATCCTCTTACTTCCTGTATCTATTCGTGGTGCTCTTGGAGGATATTTTTCAGGTGCTAAAGGGCTCGGGCAGTGTGGCCCTATTTCACCTTATTTATTTATTCTAGTCCTAGAATTCTTTTCAAGACTTTTTAATAAACAATACAAGAATGGAGATTCACTTATCATCCTGAATTCTCTGACACTTTAATAAATAGATACCCATCAAGTAATCAGCCACTTATTGAATAATTGGGTAATCATAACCTTCAAATATGAAATAATTAATTAGATAATAAATTTGTATATCTAATAATTTAGGCAGGTCATTAAGTAATTTAGACGGGTAATTGGATCATACTCATCGTGTACCCAGTAAATGGATAATTGTTGCGAGTAATTTGGACAATAATTGAGCAATACCCATCGGATATCCTATAATCAGAGTAATTAAGCCAAGTATGGGTAACACCCATACACTATATATATTATCCTTAACTCAAACATAATGAATATTTTATTTTTATACCTTAACTTTTCAATTACTCATAAAATTTAGAAATATCCACACTTATCTACTTATAATGGAAAAGTTACCCGTCAAGGCAAGTGAAAATTACTATCCTTAGGTGCATGGACGAGGCCATATAGAGGTAAGAGGGGCAAGTAACCCCTTGATTTTGAATGCAAAATTACAAAAATACTCTGTATTTTAATTTTATTAAAAAAATTAAATTAATTAAAAATGAGTATTCTAGACTTCTTAAAAAAATTGAGGTTAACTCAAAATTTTTAATGTAAAATGAATTTATAAGAATTAAACATAAAGCATTTTTAGTGAAATAAAGTACATTATCCTAATACACTATTGAATACTTTTATGTATAATATTAGTAAATATAATATTTATTATAATAAATTGTAGAAATAATAAAACTTAATAATATTTATATTTTTTTGTCACGAAGTGCATTCCTATTAAACCTCAATTGTTGTTAAAATGGATTGTTGAATCATTAAAATGTGAAAAATATATTCACCGATTTAATAACTAAGGATAATTTTTTCTTTTCCTAAAAGTAACATCACTTTTCTTCTTGTCTTAACTTGAACTTGACTCATTATGCTCATCTTGGATGTTTGGTGCCCTCTATTAATAAAAAATCTAGGTCGGTCTTGTTAGGGACAAAATTTTAGAATTGATAAATCCATAGTCAAAATGAAATTCTATAACTTTTTGACTTAGTGTAGGCTAAGGAACTATAGTCTTGAGTCAGATAGAAGTATAAAAGTCTCAAAAAAACTGTTAGATAACCTTAGAAGTCTATAACAAACTAAACAGAGCCAAAAAAATAGTAACGCCAGAAGACCGCTAGAAGGCCGCAGGAAGCCGCAGGAAAAATCCAAGAGCCAATTTCTAAAAATTGATCATGTAAGATTGCCACTTTAAGATATGATAAGGTCGTAGGATCCCTGCAAGAAGCCCGGGAAAAGGGTGCAGGTACGAGCTTCTCGTGAGGAAAGAATTTTGGCTTCTCGAGGCTTTGTTTTCTAACCTTATAAGTCCTACATTTTGACATATAAAAAACATTAGACATATCTGCGGTTCTGTACGGAGAGAACTTTCATTAGATTATGAGCCAGATAGTTCTATTGCTCTCTCAACCACTTAACTAAAGATTTGTGCACATAATTCGAAAGAGTTCGAATTGTTGAAAGTTAAGGATTCAGCAAAGCTACTGAGGAGTCAGTGGTATACTTTCAAAGAGTTGAAGGACTTTCGCTAAAGGAGTTAGTAAATCGAGATTCTGACAAACATTGACAAAGTATAGAGTCGAAGAGTCAATCTATCGAGAGTTTTGAGTTTATAACCAACATTTTATTTTTAGTGAAAGTTTTCAGAGGTTTTCTTATGTGGGTTTCCTCGTCTATTATACTACCTTCTACATTCATGTTCGTGTGATTGATTGATTAGGATTTCAACTTTCAATGACAACTACTCTGAAAATAGTTAAAGCTCCTCAACCCAATAAAGGTAAAGATCTTGCTCGACTTATGTGGTCGAATAGAGTAAGAACAACTCACTAGGCCAATGCTCAGAACAACAAACAATCTTTGCTCATAATCAGACAAAATAAAATCTTACACAAAAGCCAAGCAAATGAAAGTAAAAGAAAAGTCATACATTGAGATAATGAGCGAAAAAAGGTAATACAAAAATAGAATGTAAGCCATGCAAAATGGTAAAATGACTAAATTTGTCATTAACAACAATAAAGTTTTACATTCATTTATAACAATAAAATTCAATAAATGTTTTCTTAGAAAAAAAAATTAGTGGAGCAAGGCGATTGCAGAGGGAACTCAAGTAACGGTCTGATCAACTTGTTCTTCGATGGCTTGTTCTTGCTCTTCGCTAGCTTGATCAACGTCCTTATCAACAACCTCAACCTTGGGATTTTATCTCCCTCTTGGTCAACAACATGCTTTTGATTGCTTACTTGCGCCTCAGGAGCAGTAGCTCTGATAGGGAGGTTCCAAACTAAGTATACCCCAACACCCATGGTTTAACCTGACCGATCGATGTAGACCTCGATCGAGACCCAATGACCATTACATTTAAGACAAATTAGCTAACGTCACTGTCACATGCATAAACCATTATAGAAGTACTGCTTTGCCTCTTAACGATTTTGATAACTAATTGGGAGGAATCAATATTGGGATCTATAATACAAGTGGCGTAACTTGATTGGATGAAAAGGCATAATCCGATTTGGCTGATGTCCATCTTGTTCATACAGGTTTCACTCTTCTATATATATCATCTTCTTACAATGCTCACACACAACTACTACTGCATTACTAAAACTTTACCAAGTTGTTACCTTAATTTTCTTACTAACTTAACCATCATAGATTCTTTGACAAGTACTATATCAATGTAATAGATAGTTTTTCGGACTTGGCTTAGATCTCCAAGAGGGTATGGAGTAACTGATTTATTAACAACTATTGTAGAATATAAAAAGTCTTTTTTCATTAAAATGCAACCAAATAAAGTCGTTAATTTTTCACTGTAACCCCTGCAATAGATTTTTCTACTATAAGCCCTTAGACCCTAACCTGTAGTAGTTAGAAAAGTTACATTTGTACAAATACGAGTTTCATCTGCGAAAATGCCATTCCTTAATATTTTTGCACCTTTACCATATATCTATTATTATAATAAAGCAAACACCAAGTTTTTGTGAATTCTTTTCATGAAACTTATTTTTTGATGAAGCCCTTACCTTTTAAATATACATAACTATGTTGACACTTAAATACACATTAACTATTATCTCTTTACAAATTAACAAATGGATTATTCGTTGAACGCATTGGTACAAGAAGAAGCAGAATTAGAAAAAAATCACTATTAAAGTTATGGAAATATGAATTGAATTATAATATTACATTGGGAAAGTCTTGTATTACAAATTAAATTGAATTTGTATTATATTGTTTATTATAAATTTAAATAATTTTTTTAGTTTAATAAAATTATGTAGATGATTTATATTTCAAAATTCTAATAAATTCACAATAAAGATAACTTTTATATTTTTTTATTTTTCAAATAATTAAGGATTTTTAAATATTTTATTTTTTGTTTTTTTTATTTTTGAGGTTTCATATTTTTTAATTTTTTTGGCTCTCATCTATTGAGATAAAAAAAAATACTTTAATAAAGATAAATTTTGTAAAATTTTGAGGAAATAGAAATAGTAGGATATGAGTTTAGAGAGAGAAGAAAAAAGAAAAATAAAGATAAAAGAATCAAAAGAAAATCAATGCTAAAGTTTCCTTAGTTAAAAAAAAAAAAATACTTTAATAAAGAAAAATTTAATAAAATCTTGAAAAGATAAATATGGTAAAAAATGAGTGTAGAGAAAGAAAAATAAAAATAAAGATAGAGTCCAAGCCAAAATTTCCTTAGAAATTTGGGGTTGTTCATTGAAAAGAAAAAAACTTTAGTAATAGTAAAATCTTGAAGAGATAGGATATGAGTTTAGAGCGAGAAAAAGAAAAATAAAAATAGACTCCAAGAGAGAGATAAGGAAAAAAAGAAGGGAGACACGTGAGATGGGGATTAGGAATACATAGGAATTAAAGATTTATTAAATAAGACAAAGAGAAAAAAATACGAGAGATGGGGGCTAGGGATATGTAGAAATTAAAAATTTGTTAAGTATAGATAAAGGGGAAAAAAAATGGAGAAATGAATTATAATTTTAGATTGTGAAAGTACTACTACATCTATTACTATTAATAATGCAAATATGTGAAACATTTTTATTTTCATGAAGCTCTTTTTAGTGAAGCTCTTATATTTTAAAGTGACATAATTAACCTTAAAATTTAATTATACATTACCTATTATCTTTAACAAATTAAGGGTATTACATATTTTATATCTACTTATAATACATAGGAAGTTTCATCCTCTTGAATTTCTCCAACAAAGTGAAAAAAGACTGTTGTGGCTCTGCCTGAACCCTTTAGTAATCATGGCCACTACGACGGCCAACTACTGTAATATAACACTCAAACTAATAACCACAGGTGGAAGTACACTCAATGCCTTTAAGTGTACCTCATCTAAATGGGGCATCTTTGGCAAAACCCTTGCTTAAACTTGCACTTTATATCCCATCTCGTATGCCTCAATTGGTGGTGTAGATTATCCACCCCCAATGGGGCTCTACGAACCTGACTGACGTGAGCTTACCAACCTTGGCCTCATCCTTTGCCCCTGCACCTAGTAGAAACTTGCGACAGCACTACTAGAAATTACAGGATAGGAGACAGACCAAATGCTAGACCGCCTGTAAGTGGTCGAGAGTAAACCCATTGTCGATCATTATTTGGTCATGATTGACCGCCTAGAAGCATTAAATAAATCGATCGCTTTCCCCCTATTTACACCTCATTCCCCCACAAAATCCTTTATTCCCGTCCTTCTTTCTTACATTCTCTCTTACGCTCTCTCTTTTACCTGTTGTGTGCTCAAATCGATAGCCATTCCTTGCCGCCGTCCATCTATTTCGGTGACCCCTCGTCGGTGAACAGGTAAAGCTCTTTCTCTTTCTCTCGGGTTTCTCGAGTCTTAGGTCTCTCAGTTCTCCCTCTATTTCTCTATCTCCTTTTCTTCAGCTCTCTCGCGCTCCCTCTCATTGTTTTTCCTTGTCTCTACTTGTAGTTTTGGCTTCATTTGAAGTTCATAAGTTCCCAATTTACAGGCTCTCCCGCAACGAATCATAGGTCAGAGAACACCCGGTGGTTTGAATCGGCACGGCCTTGGCAGCGACCGGAAGAATGAGGGTGACAAGAAGGAGAAGAAATTTGAGTCGGTGGCGTCGCTGGCACAAGTCGATCAGAAGCAGCAGAAGCAGAAGGGGCAGGAGACAGCCGCCTGGCTTCCTACCATGACTCCGCTAACTAAGTGCAAACTGAGGCTATTGAAGCTGAAGCGAATCAAGGACTACCTCCTGACGGAAGATGAGTTCGTCACCAATCAAGAGAGGTTGAAGCCCCAAGAGGAGAAGACGGAGGAGGACCGTTCAAAGGTCGACGATCTGCGAGGCTTGCCAATGAGCATTGGCAATCTTGAGAAGCTGATCAATGAGAATCACGCCATTGTGTTATATATGTGGGGCTGGAGTATTATGTGGGGATTTTGTTGTTTGTTGACAAGGATCAGCTTGAGCCGGGTTGCGCCATTTTGATGCATAATAAGGTATGGTTATTCTTGTTTGAATTGTGATTTTATTAGCCATGAGGAAATTAGGGTTTTGCGTAATGGAGTTAAGGTTCTTGAAATGCTGATTTCTTGAGAAAGTGGAAGTTCGAGATTCTGAAATCACTTCTTTCATTAGTTTAGATTCAGATATGTGGATTTTCCCTATATTTTTCTAATATGGTAAAGTATGAGTTCGTGGTTTAATTCATGGATATGGGCAAAGAAATTTTGTCACGCCCTGGGCCCGAGGACCCGAGGGGTAAGTGTAAATCATACATAACATGAAAACACAATCATCATATCAGAGCAAGCACATTGGTCACACAACGGACCCACAAAACTTCTCCTACTATATAACGGCCTAAATTTATCCAAACGGGTACTTAATAGAAATACCTGTGCAAAATATACTCGCTGCCAAACAACCATGCAGTGGTTTTATAACTTAAACATACAAGCTCATCCAAAGCCGTACACCCAAACCCACATTAACCAATATAAACGTATAATAGTTTCACTATTTTGAAATTCCATAAATTTGTACATGTCTTGACTTTATGGCCATTACAAACCCAAAATCAAAAGAATAATATATACATTACAATGTTTTCTCAAAATAAAACTCATAACTAGTCCAGCTCTTGCAAAAACATGTGCATCTCCTCTGTTAGCCCTTACTTGAGGTCCCTCATAATCGTCCTGAGTGGGTCCTGCATGGACATTTGTAGGGACATGAGCACGAACGGCGTGTGCCCACGATACTCCCATAATATAAATATGATGCATGTAATGATCATGATACAAATAACCCAACAATAAACCAATATCCACAACATGAAATCCAATAGCTCATGGTACAATTTATAAGCAAGTTTCACAAACCATTTTGAATGCCAAGGTGTGTGCATTATCAATGTTTAAACCATTATCTTGTTCATCTTGTGTATACATCACACATTAATCTTTCACCCAATTATCGGGGATTAGGTACCATTTCGGCGTACTTGTTCTGGGTAACGCCACGCCCCCGGGCGTTCTTTAGGATGGCAACCTAGGGCGACATTACGCCCGTGTGTATGCATAAGCTAATACACTGCCCTCATTTCGTAGGCTACTAATCTACTGGTATGAACCACCAAACCCTGCGCAGGTTCCGGGACTTACAACCCAAGGGTATCTCAGACTCTTCTTATTTTTCATACCCCACAATCCCTAGCACACAACCAATCATTTCGTTTTTTTTTTCTTTCCATTAGGTTTGTAAGTTATGTGTTGAGTTCCTATATAGTACAATCTACTTGGTGATTTCATATTAACAATGCAAGTCATTTCATAAGTGTTCTCATCTCAAACCAAGTATTATTCATTTAAACATAATCCAGATGATTCAAGGCATTTTACTCAAGCATTATTTCTTCGCACCAATTTCCATCCACCAATTCAAGTTAAGTGCAACATGCCATAGCCAAGACAATGCATAAATGAAAGGAAATAAGAAGGATTAATTTTAGAAGTTCAACATGTTAGGGGTGAAGTGGTTATGCATGAAATAGAATACAAAAAACAGTTGAGAGTCAGCAAGTTGGTCGGGTGCCCCTGCCTAAATCAGGTGGGTGCCCTCAGAGAGGGGAATTTCAGGTGAACAGTAGCTCGGGTGCCCCACCTCATCAGACGGGCGCCCCACCTCAAGTGAACAGTGCCCGGGCGCTCCACCTAAATCAGGCGGGCACCTGCAGAGAGTGGTGACCCTCCAGATTTTAACCAACTTCAGGTTCGCACCTCCATGCTCTCCCTATGTTCATTTTTATGTACCAATTATCATCATACATCCATTTTTTCCATCTTCCAAGTTCACTCTAACCTAGAGTTCTCAAAGTTTTCTTTCCTCTCCTTCTATCGTTCAATACCATGCAAAACACACTAAATCATCAACTCTACCCCTAATTAGGTTCCAAAGATTTGGTTTAGTTCTCTACAAGATATCATGGTTCCCTTGCTATGTACCACAACTACTAGAGCTTGAAAGAGAAGAAGAGAACCTCAAATTTATATTATGAGAGTTAGAATTTTCCCCACCTCAAACTTAAGTCCAAGTTCTTTAAGAACTTCAAGATGGAGTCACCTTCTTCAAACTAGCTCCAAACTTCCAAGGCTTCAAGAACTTGAGTTCTTATCTTAAATCCCCCTTCTTATTTATTATTCTTACACTTCCTTTCTTGGTTCTTCTCCTCATTTCTTCTTCTTTTCCCTTCTCTTCTTTCTTTCCTTGTTCTTTTCTCTTTTCTCCCACTCTCTCTAATGGCTGGATGAAGCAAACTTGTTTGGTCTCCCCTCATTCAGCCAAATGGCTATATAGCCAAAATGGTCTCTCTCTCTCTCCTTGGACACTTGGTTACTTTCTCATTCATAGATTTGTCTTGCAATTAATTAATTTCACCAACCAAAAATATATATATGTATATATGGTCACAAAGTCTCCCAACATTAAGTCCATGGGTCCCATATGTTTTAATGCTCTTGACTTACACTTAGCAACAAAACAAAGTAGAAGACCAACCCTTTGGCTGGCCATTCCTTCCTCTAACCATCTCCCTCTCTCATTTATATATATATTTATGCTTATATGGAAGTTAACAAGTCAAAGCCCATTTTGCTTAGTCAAATTGGTGCCAAATTCTCCATTGGCTGGTTCCTCTCATCTGTCCCCGGCTCTTCTCCATACATTAAGTTACACACTTTTTCTCTTTTGGAACATCACCTAGCCGGCTACTAGGTGCATTTGGCCTCTCATTATAATTCACTACTAGCATGCACAAGCAAGGCAACCCATTCTAGCTTCTCCACACTTTGTGCAATTTGAAGGCCATAACCTTTAGACACACCAAGCTTTAATCTCCTTTCCACAAGAAGATAATGCATGATTCCTATTCATACAAAAAGTGAGGGTATCACATTCTCTCCTTTTTACAAAAATTTCATCCTTGAAATTTTTACAATACTTAGAAAAATAAAGCTCTTTACAATTGCATCTAAGAGAACAAGGAAGGAAATCGTTCACACATTTCCGCCTCGCGCTCCCAAGTTGACTCCTCGATGTTGTGGTACTTCTATAATACTCGAACCAATGGTGCTATTGGATAGGTCTTCCATATAAGGCTTCAAAGGGTGCCATGCCGATGCTAGCTTGAAAATTGTTATTATAAGCAAACTCCACCAGTGGCAAATGCTCTTCCCAACTCTCTTTAAAATCCAGGACACAAGCTCGAAGCATATTTTTCAATACCTGAATAGTCTTTTCTGACTGGCCATCTGTTTGGGGATGAAAGGCTGTGCTGAAGCATAAGTCCATCCCCATTGCCACTTGAAAACTTTGCCAGAAACGGAAAACGAATCTGGGATCTCGGTCAGAGACGATAGAAACCGGCATCCCGTATAACTTCACAATTTCACGGATATATGACCGGGCCAAAGAATCCATCGAGTGGGTCATTTTCATTACCAAGAAGTGGGCTGATTTTGTTAACCTATCCATAATCACCCAAATGGCATCACAACCCCTTCTCGTCCTCGGCAACCCTGTGACGAAGTCCATGGTCACGTGCTCCCATTTTCATTCGAATATAGGTAAAGGTTGAAGTAAGCCAACTGGTCGTTGATGCTCTGCCTTTACCTATTGACAAGTTAGGCACTTTCCCACGAACTCTGCCATACCTCGTTTCATTCTAGCCCAGTAGAATTGTCGCTTCAAATCATAATACATCTTCGTGCCCCCGGGGTGCACTGCTAATCTCGACTGGTGACATTCTTTCATAACTTCATCTCTCATGACCGAGGGCACGAAGAGTCTTCCTTGATATCTGACCACTGTCTCCCCCAGTGTCCAGCCAGGCAAGTCGATTAACCCCTCTATCTTTTGACAAATTTCCTTTGTCTCTTGATCAACTCGTTGGGCTTCAATCACTTTGTTCACCAAAGCTAGATAAGCCACTGAAGTGTACAGCATGGACAGCATGCCTTTCTCTGTCTCATCCTCCAAAGCTAAGGCATATTCGTTGAGTGTCCCTAGCATTTCCCACTCCTTCAATGCTAGAGTGGCCACTACACTCCAAGTCTTCTGACTCAATGCGTCTGCCACCACATTGGCCTTGTCGGGATGGTAATGTAGGTTAAAATCGTAGTCCTCCATATACTCCATCCACTGGCATTGCCTTAGATTCAAGTCTTTCTGAGTAAAAATATATTTAAGACTCTTGTGATCAGAAAAGATCTCGAATCTCTCACCATACAGGTAATGCCTCCAAGTCTTGAGTGCAAAGATCACGGCTTCCAATTCCAAATCGTGTACAGGGTAGTTGCTTTCATGATTTTTTAACTGTCTGGAACCATAGGCTACCACCATTCCGTTCTGCATCAAAACACACCCCAGTTCCTCCCGTGAGGCATCATAATATACGGAATAGCCCACTCCTCTCTCTGGGATAATGAGCACTAGGGCGGTGGTTAGCCTTCGTTTTATTTCTTAGAATGCCCTCTCACAGACTTCATTCCACTCGAACTTTACCCCTTTCCTCGTGAGTTGTGTTAATGGAGTTGCCAGCCGTGAAAAGTCAAGCACGAACCTGCGGTAGTATCCCGCCAACCCGAGGAAACTGCGTATTTCAAATACCGTTCTTGGCTGAGACTATTCCAGGACCGCTTCAATCTTAGAGGGATCAACCGCCACCTCCTCTTTGGACACTACGTGCCCCAAAAATTCGATTTCTTTCAGGCAGAAGTCACACTTACTGAGTTTAGCATATAACTGATGGTCTTTAAGCCTTTGCAGTGCTAGCCTCAGGTGTTGCTCATGTTCTTCTTCAGACTTGGAGTATATCAAAATATCATCGATGAATACCACCACAAATTATCCAAGAACTCTCTGAAAACCCAATTCATTAAATCCATAAAAATGGCAGGTGTGTTAGTCAGTCCAAACGGCATTACTAGGAACTCATAATGGCCATATCGAGTCCTAAACGCCGTCTTAGAGATATCTTCTTCTCGGATCCTCACTTGGTGATAACCCGACCGAAGATTGATTTTGGAAAACATAGAAGAGCCCTTCAACTGATCAAATAGCTCGTCAATCCTCGGTAACGGGTGCTTGTTCTTGATAGTTACTTGATTCAATTTCCGGTAGTCGATACACATTCGGAGTGTCCTATCTTTCTTGGCCACAAACAATGCTGGTGCACCCCAAGGAGAGGTGCTCGGCCTAATAAAACCCTTGGCCCTTAACTCTTCTAGCTGACTTCTCAACTCTTCTAATTCCGCCGGTGCCAACCAGTATGGAGGAATAGAAATGGGCTCCGTGCCCAGTATTAATTCAATGCTAAACTCCACCTCCCGCTTCAGTGGCAACCCCGGCAAATCTTTTAGGAACATGTCGGGAAATTCATCGACTACCTTGGATAATTGAGCCTTTTGTTCTTCACCCTCATCTTCTAACACCAAATTGGCAAATAAGGAGCACAAGTCTGCCTTTCTACGACTCCTCCACAAAGGCAACTCAGGCAATGTGTATCGGTTCACCAAGAAGCGGATAGATGTCCTATCGGGAGTAGATAAGGTCACTCATCGATTGGGGCAGTCAATTTTGGCTTGATACATCTCAAGCCAATCCATTCCTAAGATTACATCAAACTCCCGCATGTCTAACACAATCAAATCGATGGGGACAACCACTTTCTTCTTATAAAACACGTCTTCCACTCGCAGGTCACACCTTTTAACCACGGATGTCAAGGAAGAAAATCCAGCAGTTGGGGTTTCTACTAACAATAACAAGTCCATAGGGCTCACTTCTAATCCCAGGGCAAAGACATATTTAGTAGAGATAAATGAATGGGAAACTCCCGTGTCTAACAAGACCACAGCATAAGAAGAACACACTTAAAAAATGCCTCGAGTAAGTAGGGGTTCCACCGATGCCTCCTGTTAGGTCATGGCATATACTCTTCCTTATACTTGAGTGGTGGGTGGTCTGCCACCTCTCTGACCCGACGGAGTTCCTATCAGTGGTGGAGATGCTCCACTCTGAGACGTCCCTGCAGAAGGACCTCGCTGCTGTGTCTGTTACTGAGGTGTCGATGTGCGGCTACTTTGGAAACTCCGACCTCCTGGGCCCATTCTCCCGCCGGCACCTCTTTATAGTTGGGGGCAGAACCTCTGAATATGCCCAGCCTGCCCACACCAGTAACACACCCGGTTCTCCACCGTAGCCCCCCCTCCCGGTCGGCTCGTGGTTTCAGGCATTCATCGCAATTGGGGGCATTCAGCCTTCACATGCCCGGGCTAACTACAGTTGTAACAAATGGGCTGCCCTGCCTCCGTTCTTCTGGGTGGTTTGGGGGCCATGCCGGTTGACTGGGCTGGCTACCCTTGAGAAGTACATACGGCCCCTTTTTGCCTTTTTCTGCTTTCTCTTTCTTGTTGCTTTCCTCTACCCCTGCCACGGCGGCCTTCTATCATGGTTCTAGTCTCTAACAAATCCCGCTCCACCGCCTTGGCTCTATCCACCAACTCTTCATAATCATTAATTCGGAGCATCACCATTTTGTTCCGGAGAGTTGGCTTCAAACCCCGTTTAAATTTCTAGCACTTCAAGCGGTCGGTAGAGATGAGCTCCGATGCGTATTTGGATAAATCTGTGAACTGTCGTTCGTACTCCAACACCATCATATATCTTTGGATAAGGCCGGTAAATTCTTCATGCTTTGTATCTCGTAATGACTAGGGGAAGAAGTGGTCTCTGAACTTCTCTTTAAATTGTTCCCATTAAAGCCCCACATGGCCCCTAGCCTCCTTAATACTCTTCCACCATGTCGATGCTCGCCCCACCAATTGAAATGCAGTTAAGGTGATGTAAGTGGCAGGTTCAACAACCTCCTTAATTCTTCCCGCTTTACATTGGCCCCTCTATCTTTTGATAAATCTACTTTGTCTCTTTATCAGTTCTTTGGGCTTCAATCACCTTGTTCACCAAAGCCGGATAAGTCACTGACGTATACAACATCCATTTCTCCGCCTCCTCCTCCAGAGCAAAAGCATACTCATTGAGTGTCCCTAGCATTTCTCACTCCTTCAACGCTAAGCTGGCCACTACACTCTGAGTCTTCCGACTCAATGTGTCTGTCACTACATTTGCCTTGTCGAGATGGTAATGTAGATCGAAATCATAGTCTTCTATATACTCTATCCACCAGCGTTGCCTCAGATTCAATTTTTTCTGAGTAAAAATATATTTGAGACTCTTGTGATCAGAAAAGATCTCGAATCTCTCACCGTATAAGTAATGTCTCCAAGTCTTGAGGGCAAAGATTATGGCTGCCAATTCCAAATCATGCACGGGATAGTTGCTTTCATGATTCTTTAATTGTCTAGAACCGTAGGCTATCACCCTTCCATTCTACATCAAAACACACCCCAGTCCCTCCCGTGAGGCATCACAATAGACAGAGTAACCTACTCATCTCTCTGGGACAATAAGCACTGGGGCGGTGGTTAGCCTTCTCTTGATTTCTTGAAATGCCTTCTCACAGGCTTCATTCCACTCGAACTTTACCCATTTTCGCGTGAGTCGAGTTAATGGAGCTGCCAGCCTTGAAAAGTCAAGCACGAACCTGCGATAATACCCCACAAACCTGAGGAAGCTGCGTATTTCAAATATAGTTCTTGGCTGTGACCATTCCAGGACCGCTTCAATCTTAGAGGAATCAACTGCCAACCCCTCTTTGGACACCACGTGCCCCAAAAAATTGACTTCCTTCAGCCAGAAGTCACACTTACTGAGTTTGGCATATAACTGATGGTCTCTCAGCCTTTGCAGCACTAGCCTCAGGTGTTGCTCGTGTTCTTCCTCAAACTTGGAGTATATCAGAACGTCATCTATGAATACCACCACAAATTTATCTAAGAATTCTCTGAATACCTGATTCATTAAGTCCATGAAAACGGCAGGCGCATTAGTCAATCCAAATGGCATCACTAGGAACTCATAATGGCCATACCGAGTCCTAAACGCCATTTTAGAGACATCTTCTTCTCAGATTCTCACTTGATGGTAACCCGACCGAAGATCGATTTTGGAAAACATGGAAGATCCCTTCAACTTATCAAATAAGTTATCAATTCTCGATAACGGGTATTTGTTCTTGATGGTTACCCGATTCAACTTCCGGTAGTCGATACACATCTGGAGTGTCCCGTTTTTCTTCACCGCAAATAATGCCGGTGCACCCCAGGGAGAGGTGCTCGGCCTAATAAAACCCTTAGCTCTTAACTCTTCTAACTAACTTCTCAGCTCTTCTAGCTCTACCGATGCCAATCGGTATGGAGGGATAGAAATGGGCTTCGTGCCCGGTATCAATTTAATACTAAGCTCCACTTCCTGTTTCGATGGCAACCCCGACAAAGCTGTTGGGAACATATCGGGAAATTCATCGACTACCTTGGGTAATTGAGTTTTCTACTCTTCATCCTCATCTTCCAACACCAGACTGGCAAATAGCGAACACAAGTCTACTTTTCTACGACTCCTCCACGAGGGTAATTCAGTCATTGCACACCGGTCCACCAGGAAACGGATAAATGTGCCTTTGGGAGTCAACAAAGTTACCTTCCGGTTGGGGCAGTCAATTATGGCTCGATAAGTTTCAAGCCAATCCATTCCTAAGACAACATCAAACTCCCACATTTCCAAGACAATCAAATCTGCGGGGACAACCACTACTTTCTTATCAAACCTATCTTCCACCCGTATTTCACACTCTTTAACCACGGACGTCAAGGAAAAAAATCCGTCGGTCAGGGTTTCCACTACCAATAACAAGTCCATAGGACTAACTTCTAAGACCAGTGCAGAAACACATTTAGCAGAGATAAATGAATGGGAAACTCTCGTGTCTAATAATACCACAGCATAAGAAGAACATACTCGAAAAATACCTTGAGTAATCAGTGGTTCCGTCGATGCCTCCTGCTGGGTTATGGCAAACACTCTTCCTTGAGCTTGAGTTGTGGGTGGTCTGCCACCTCATTGGCCCGATGGAGCTCCTCTTGACGGTTGAGATGCCCACTCTGAGATGTCCCTGCTAAAGGACTTCTTTGCTATGTCTGTTGTTGGGGTGTTGATGCACGGCTATTTTGTCCACTCTGGCCTCCTGGCCCAATTCTTCCGCCGGCACCTCCTTGCAGTTGGGGGCAAAATCTCTAAACATGTCCTGCCTGCCCATACCGGTAACACACCTGGTTATCCATTGTAGCCCCGCCTCCCGGTCGACTTGTGCCTTCAGCCATTCCTCGCAATTGCAGGCATTCAGCCTTAAGATGCCCTGCCTGTCTACAATTATAACATATGAGCTGTGATTACGCTTGAAAAGTATAGTTACAAACCCAATAAATTAGTAGGTTTATGTTTATTTTATTTATAAATTTTATGTTTTGTTATTATTTTGAACTTATATGTTTGTTTCCTTCATTGTAGTGAAAACGACGGAATTTTGATGATTTGTAATGAAGAAAATGGTCATAAACTCAAAATAGTCAAAGAAGTGTGCAGCAGAGTTTACAGAACACCCTGTACTATTCCAGTCATAACTTTTCACTCCGAAATCCAATTGATGCGATTCTTTTTGGGTTGGAAAGAAGACTTAAAGGGCTACAACTTTTATGTTTTAGCCGAAGCCTGAATCGCACGTCTTCAAGGTCAAAATCGGGTTAGAAGTTCAGGCCAGAAAGCTGTGCAGCAAAACATCAAAACTGAGCAAAGGGTCTGGGAGACTCTCGGCCGTCCGGACGGTCAAGGCAACCGTCCGGACGCTACGGCATCTAAAACTTCCGTGTTTTCATTATTTTTAGGGTTTTTTGTAATGCTATAAAAGCCAAACCCTTAGAGACTTTAGGGGGACGTTTTTAAACTAGTTTCCAGCCGTTTTCAGTAGTTTCTAGGTTTTCCTCTTTTATTCTTTCTTTTCTTTTCCTTTTTATTTTATTTTTATGCTTGGATGTTTCTTCATTGTTCGGTGGTTCGTTTCAACGTTGATTACTTTTCTTTTCGTATCTCCGAAGTACGGTACTCGTTTATTTCAAGTTTAATTTCAATTTTTCTATTCTTGTTGCTTTTCTTTATTGTTTATGCTCTAGTTTTAATTTTGTTTGCATGATTGAATGTTCTTTTGAATGCGTAGTTGAAATCTAGGGTTTCTTGTTTAGATTTAATTTTGATATTAAATTCCAGAAATTAATCATGCATAATTCTAAGATGAGTGGCTAATTTTATAAATCTTGGTTTAACATTCCAAAGTAGGATTAGGATTATCAAGTATTTTAAAACCCTAGGTTCATATACATATACGTAGATCCGTTATGT
>JAVXUM010009654.1:0-10230 GCA_035590655.1 Pouteria glomerata | reverse complement strand
AAATTAATTATATAATAAATTAATTATTTTTATTTATTTATTTATATTTATTTTAAATAAAAATTTAAAAATTTTGACACAAAAGTGAAAAAGTGTATATATATAAAATTTTAAGTTAATTTTTTCCCACAAAAAATTAAGTGGTTAATTTAAGTCAATTAAATGTTTCTCCATCCAACAAACAATTAGCTTTTCTTATTACAAATATCTCAAATTTTGACATAAAAACTAAAAAATTATATGTATTTAAAATTTTATGCTTTAACACATTAAAATTAAATTTTTTAGATAAAAAAATTAAATTTGTAATTTAACTGTCTATTCTTTAAAATTAATTTTCTAAAAAATATTATTCTTAATTGACATGCAGACAATTGTCACATCAAAATGTTGTGTTTTATTAGATACTAGCAAATACCCGTGTAAAACACGGATTGTCTATCTCTTATTTTTAAAAATTTTTGATTTACGATGTAATAATTAAATTAATTATTTTTATTTATTTATATTTATTTTAAATGCAAAATTTTACTTATTTAGTAAACAATTAGCATTTTTATTTCTAATATCTCAAATTCTGACACAGAAAATGAAAAATATGTATATTTGAAATTTTAAGTGCATTAAAATTGAATTTTATCCATAAAAAATTAATTTATAATTTAGATGTTTAATCTTTAAAATTAATTTTCAAGAAATATTATTTTTAATTGATACGCAGACAACTATCAAATCAAAAAGTTATATTCAAAAATAAATTGTTAATTATATAAATAAATTAATTATTTCTATTTATTTCCTTGAATTTTTTTAGGTAAAAAATTTAGCTTAAAACATTTATAAAAAAAGTAAGAGAGTGTATTTTTATATAAAGTGATCGAAAAGATAATTAAAGTGTAAAAGTATACGTATTTAACATTAATTATATAAAAAATAAATTATTTTTATTTATTGTTTTAGAGTTATTATGAATAAAAAACTTGGTTTATTTAGAAAAAGAATTTTCTCCGTCCAAGAAACAATTAACTTTTTTTTTTTTTTTATCACAAATGTCTCAAATTTTGACACAAAAAGTAAAAAAGTGTATGCGTTTAAAATTTAAAATTTAAAATTTTAAGAACATTAAAATTAAATTTTTTTTCTTAAAAAAATTAAATTTGTAATTTAAATGTTTATTTTCTAAAATTAATTTTTAAATAATATTATTTTTAATTATCACGCGAACAACTGTCAAATCAAAATGTCTTATTTTGTTAGCTTAAATAAAAAATTTAGCTTAAAAACATTTATTAAAAAAAAGATAGTATATTTTTATGTAAAGTAGCTGAAAAGAAAACAAAAGTATAAAGTTTAAGTATTTAAAATTAATTATATACTAAATTAATTATTTATATTTATTTTAAATAAAAATTTAAATATTTTGACACAAAAAGTGAAAAAGTGTATATATATAAAATTTTAAGTTAATTTTTCCCATAAAAAATTAATAGGTTAATTTAAGTCAATTAAATGTTTCTTCATCCAACAAACAATTAGCTTTTCTTATTACAAATATCTCAAATTTTGACATAAAAACTGAAAAAGTGTCTGTATTTAAAATTTTAAGTTTTAACACATTAAAATTAAATTTTTTAGATGAAAAAATTAAATTTGTAATTTAACTGTTTATTCTTTAAAATTAATTTTTTAAAAAATATTATTTTTAATTGACATGCAGACAACTGTCACATCAAAATGTTGTGTTTTGATGTGACAACTCTCTTTTATCATTTTCAACCACGGTGACACCCGATTTTTTTGAACCACTTGGGTGGGACTCACCCACTTAGAATCAGATATGGGATAAATGATACCCACATCAAGCAATTTCAAAACTTCCCCTTTCACAACTTCCTTCATGTTGGGATTCAGTCGGCATTGTATTTGTCTCACAGGTTTGGCATCCTTTTCAAGGTATATATGATGTGACACACTAAAGGGCTAATACCTCGAAGATCTGCCACAGTCCATCTAATGGCTCTACGGTGCACTCTCAACACTTCCAAAAGTCTTTCTTTTCGTCCTTTCTCTAACTCATATGACACCACTACAGGGAATGTTTCACTTTCTCCTAGGAATGCATACTTAAGCTCACTTGGTAAGAGTTTCCTAAGAGGGTAAGGAGGACACTCCATGGATGGTTTGGGTTTAATCAAAGATGGCTCTAAATGTTCAAAAATAGGCACCCAATCACCAATAGCCATGACTTGCTCCTCAAAACTCACAATTTCTTCTCCATCCTCAAAATTTGCTCCATTAAGGGCCTCACATCTCTCCCCTTTCATCAAACCTCTTTCTAACTCATCCTTAATGTATGTTCTCTCAAAGTATTCCTCACTCAAAGTTTGGATCAAATCCACCTCCCTATAATATCCTCAAACTCTCCTATTTGCTTCCCTACCCGAAAGATGTTCATTTCCATGGTCATATTTCCAAAAGCGATTTTCATCACCCCATTCGTACAATTGATTACCGCATCAGAAGTAGCTAGGAAGGGTCTACCAAGGATGACTAGAACAGTTTAGGTAGGATTAGAAATGGGTTGGGTGTCCAAAATGATGAAGTCCACAGGAAAGTAGAACTTGTCCATTTGAACTAACACATTCCCCACTACACTCTTTGGCATTTTGACCGAACGATCGACCAATTGCGATGTCACCTAAGCCTAATTGTTGGTAAAGAGTGTAAGGCAACAGGTTGACACTAGCACCTAGGTCAAGAAGAGCTTTGTCTATGATATGGTCCCCTATGACACATGAGATGGTGGGACACCCAGGATCTTTATATTTGGGAGGTGTGTCTCTTTGGATTATGGCACTCATTTGTTCAGTTAAGAAAGCTTTTTCTTTGACATTCAGTTTTCGTTTCACAGTGCACATATCCTTAAGGAATTTGGCATAGGAGGGATTTTGTTTGATTGCCTCAAGCAATGGGATGTTAATTCTTACTTGTTTGAAAGTATCATAAATTTCAAAATTTAACATCTCATTTTTGCTCTTAGCTAATCATTGGGGGAAAGGTGGCTCAGGCATGTGTTCTATCGTTTGTTCTAATTGCCTACCCAATGTTCCTAAAGTTGGTTTCTCCTTATTTTCTTTCTCTTTCCCTTTGGTCGCTTCTTCCTTTTTCAACTCTCCCTTTTTTTTCTTTCTTTTCTAACTTTCTATCTCCCTCATTTTCTTTCTCTCCACCCCTTTGTGACTCTAACTTATCCTCAGGTGCAGTGACTCTAAAATTAATGGGTTTTTGAATGACTTTACCACTTCTCAAAATAGTAACTGCCTGAACTTGCTCATGTGAAGTTGTACCCGAAGAAGATGACTCAGTTAAATGCATTTGGCCTTTTGGATTTGGGAAGGTTTATGTAGGGAGTTTACCACTCTGAGTGGTACTCATAGTTTGTGTCAACTTAGTCACTTACCCCTTAATGTCATCTAAAGCTCGAGTCACTTGGTTGTTGATGTTCAACTGCTGTTGCATAAATTGGTTAAGAGTATCCCCAAGAGGTCTCTTTGGTGCAGGTTGGTATGCAACAGGGTTGGGTTATTGATATTGAGGTGGTGAAGGAGGTTGGAATTGATTATCATTCCTCCATAGAAACCCGGGTGGATTTCTCCATCCTTAAGGTTGAGCATTGAAAGATTGATTTCCCCCTTGATAAGAAGCATTCACTTCTTATCCCTTATTTTGAAATGGACGATTCTAGGGTTGGGAATTGTTGACATAGGCTTGGCCATATGCAATCTCTCTAAGTAAAGGGAGTTCAGGACAAGAATTAGCATCATGTCCAGGTTGGTCATATACTACACAAATCACCTTTTCCTCAACAGACTTTTCTTTGTTTTTAAGATCAAGAGATTCAAGCTTATGTTGCATTGCGGCTAACCTAGCCCGCAAATCATCACTCTCACTGAATGCAAATTGGCCACTCTGTATGGGGTTCTTATGTTCAAAAGAAGATAGGGGACCAATTTCCCAATCATTCGAGTCCTTGGCTGCCATGTTGAAGAAGTCCATGGCATCATCCGTAGTCTTGTAAAAAAGGGTACCATTACACATGGTAGAGACCAGTTATTTCAGACTGGGAGTTAAAGACTTGTGAAAGATACTTACCAATCGCCACGGTTCAAAACCGTGGTGAGGACAGGCCATCAAAAGATCTTTAAATCTTTCCCATGCTCGACAAAAATTTTTATTGGGTTTGCATGAGAAAGTAGTGATCTGTCTCCTAAAATACTGAGTTTTCTGAGTTAGGAAGTATTGCTTTAAAAACTCAGTCTGCATTTCACGCCAAGTCCCTATGGAATGAGGGCGAAGTGAACTAAGCCAAAACTTGGCCTTATCCTTAAGTGAGAAAGGAAAGAGTTGGAGTCGGACAACATCCTCATTGGCATTTGGATCTACCCATGTGTTAGATACTTCCTCAAACTCTCGTAAGTGGGTGTAAGGGTTCTCAGACTCAATGCCATGAAAGGTAGAGAGGAGTTGGATAATCCCTGCTCTCAGTGGCAAATTTTCCCTATTCAGTGGCAAAGGTGTGGTCTGTCTAACGGGGTTAAGCTGATCTCTAAGCCTCCTAAGAGCTGGGGGTCCATCGTCCCCATGAACACTTTCATCCCCGTCAGCCATTGTGTCAGATGTATGTGAAGTGCTGAGTGAGATTGAGGAATATGTGTCAAAGGATTCAGGATTATAAATGGGGTTTTCGTGATCAAATTCTGGAACAATTACCCTACTCGACCTCAAAATCATGCGAGAAACTCCGAACTCCTAAATTCCTAACAAATAAAAACAAATTATATACAAAAATAAAAATAAAAAGCAATAAGAAAAAGAAAACCTTTACAAACGAGCAACAATGGAACAATGTCACCTGGAAGTCCAAATGAAATTGTATAAATGATGGAAGCAAGCACGTCCCGCCACGAGCTTTCTGATTCTGTCACTACCAAACCAATAGTCCCCGGTAATGGCACCAAAAACTTGACTCTCTCTTTTGTGTAGAGGCTACTCTCAAGTATAAGAGGTCAATTGTAATGGGGTTTAGGTAAGTTCCAAGTCAATCCACAGGGGGCCTACTTGATTAGAAATCAAGAGTTTGATCTTTTTCCTCTTTTAAGCTCGTTCTTGCTGCCAAATAGTGAAATAAAAACAAAAAGTTTTTTTGTTATTTGTTTTGGGGTTAAGTGAAAGAACTAAACAAAAGATTATGAAAATATTAAAAAGATTTTGAAAAAAAAATTGTTAAAAGCTTGACTTCTCACCAATCCAATTGTGATGTGGTTTAGAACAATTTGAACTCGTAGGCATACGTTGAATTTCACAAAACCAAGCAACTTTAATCAAATTAGGTTCAATGCATACAAGGACATTGAAACAAGCACTTGGATGAGTTATCCAAATGCGGGTTGTTTCACGAGTGACTAGGTCTCTAAAATACTCGATCTAGGTTTTTGTTCACAGAGTTAGGTTTTACTTTTGCCAGGACATTGATACGGAGTCAAAGATGTTAAGAACTTTTTCTAAGAAAATCCTACACCAATTTTTCACAAGCAAAAAGGGTTTCAAAATACTTAACCAATTTATGTGAAGATTCAATGCATGCCAATACTTAAATTTTATTTGCAAGTTTTGTTCATTTGAGTTCAGATTTCTAAAACCAACATCACCACTTTCAAGGGTTCGAAACCAAGAAGATGGTTTACCCTAACATGCCTAGCAACACAGCAACAACAAACATGCTAGAATAAAATAGATAATAACCACGGAACAAAAAGAAAAGAAAAGACGAAGAATGAAAGCTAAAACTAAAACTGAAAATAAGATAATTAATTTAAGCAAACTTACAAAAGTCAAGTAAGAAACCCTAGGTTGAAGTGACTTGAACTCACTCTAAGTATGGAAGTACAATTGAAGGAATCAAAAAGTGTCCAGAAAAAATGTCAGGACTCGAATTTATAGAAGTACAAAAATAGGGGTACTACAGTCTTTTTACAAAGCAAAAGAAAACCAAAAGTCACCCAGGTCGAGCGCCTGAGGTCCAAGGTGGGGCACCCGAAGTCTGAGGTAGGGCGCCTGAGCTACTGTTCACTAGAAACTACCTCTTTGGGGGTGCCCGACTGATCACCAGAAACTACCTCTCTGGGGGTGCTCGACTGACAAATGTTGGGGCGCCCGAGCTCCGAGGTAGGGCGCCCGAGTTCTAACCTCTACGAGGTCTTACCTCTCCAAAATTCTACTCTCTGGGAGCACCCGACTGACAAATGTTGGGGCGCTCGAGCTTCAAGGTGGGGCGCCCGAGCTTGTTCTTCAGCATCCAACTTCGATTCTTCTCTGCTTTTGCCTGTATTTCTTCTATTCCTTGGCACATTGAGCCTCATTTCCTACACAATTCAATAGGTATGTCAAAACCATGATATAATCAAGCACTTATGAAAATAAAACACTTATTAAAAATGTATATGATCATGGTATAATGACACAAATGATGCGCAATAAAGCACCAACTATTTATCTCAATACCTCAACGTAAAACCAAAATCGTAAAAATTAATGAATAAATAATTAATTTATTTATTCAAACGCAAATTATTTTTTAAAATATACATATATTTTTTTCATTCAAGAGTTCACAATACAAATTTAAAAAGAAAATTAAAATTTTTGTACCAATTCAAATTAATTTGTCACGATCAAATCAGCAGAACCACCACGATCAAGCAATAAATCATGCAATAACAATTCATTTAATCACAAATATTCATCAAATTAAACCACACATAATAAATTTAATTTTTATTTAACTTTACCTCCACCTTAAACAAAATTTGCATTTGTTGCAAACGAAAACCTAACTTGCATTTTACTAGTTGCTACCAGTAGCACAATAACAAAAAGAGTAAACAATCTGCCAAAGCCAAGAAAAGACGAACTACTTTTCCAATTGTAATTCCTCCATTACTCTAACTCATGCTTTCTTGTTCTCTCTCTCTCTCTCTCTATGCCAGCCTACATCATGTACTAACCTATTCATATACATATGTACGTCTAACCTATCACCCCACCTTCGGAATTCCATTAGAGTTAGGACTCTAAGTCCAACTCCACGTCTAATACATATAAATGTTTACTATATATGTAGCATGATTGAACTCTTTTGTTTATGACAGAATTAATTTATGTTTTATTTAATTAAAATTAAACTATATTTTATAATTAATAAAAAATATTTAAACACCAAAAAAAATCTTACATGACCTGAGTCCACAATAAAATCAACATTAATCAATGCCTTAAAATTTTAAATCAACCAATTTTTTTTTATAACCGAATTAAATAATAATTAAAAAAAAAAAACCAAACTAAGAATCAAAATTCTAAGTCATCACATCGTTCACTGGAATGCTTTTGTTGGGTCTAAGCATAATGCTGCATCTCCAAAGGAAGAAAAAGAATTCTCAGCTATTCATAGAAGGTAATTTAATTTTTTATTTTTTTTCCTTAGTTTGATTAAAGAGAAGACAAAAAGGCATGATTTATATATTCTGGATTTATGTGTTCCGATCCTTAATGCCTTACTTTGTCGGAATTAGTTGTTTCATACAAACTCACAACCCCTCCTACTTTGTAGGAATCCCAGTATCCAATGGAAAACGAGGTTCTACTAATGGCAGACAGAAGGAAGACATAGATTTACACTTGTTTAATTTCACTACAATAGCTCATGCTACAAATGACTTCTCAGTCGAAATTAAGCTTAGAAAGAGTGGATTTGAACTAGTTTACGAGGTAACGTTTCTTCGGAAACCACACAATATTATTGTCATTTCTTTCCCTAAAGTTCACAAGTTTAATGGTATACCCATTAATTTGTTCATTTGCATATGGGAGGCTTTTTAAATTCATTTTTATTTTTGAAAAAGAAAATGAATAGTTTTAATTGTATACATCAATGGTCTCAACTATGGTTACTTTAAATATTACAGAGAGATGTTCTAATCAAATATGGGCTCCTCTTTTGACCACATTTAAGATCATACCCAGTACAAATAAAGTGGTTAGAACATAGTAAGTACATCTAAAAATGTTGTAGACATTTCATTTTGTGTAAATTTATTTTTTTTTTTTGCTAAACATAATATTTTTTGCAATAGTTACATTCATCCTGAATATGTAGCTAATGGCATCTACTCTGTAAAAGTTGACGTCTATAGTTTTGGAGCTTTGGTGGTGGAGATACTAAATGGGGGAAGGAACAAGGAACAGAGGGTTTAATCATCCAGATTATAAGCTTAACCTTCTTAGGCATGTAAGCATTGAATAATGAATTGCAAGATCTCTACATTAAAATCATCATACATATCCACTTAGAAATGGCTGGAAATTTGTGTAGGCATGGCAACTATAAGAGAGTTCATCGTAGATGCCCAAGATATCCACATAAGGATGGCTTCCTCTAAGTCTAGAACTTAGTGGTCTCTTGTTTTGGTTAAGAAAAAGTCTCTCTTTGGCTTCCAAGAAGCTACAAAACAAGGCAAAAAAGTTTCAATCAATCGTTCGTTGGGCTTTTTGATTGTTCAAGGAGGGCTCACACGGTCAAAATTATATAGTAGCATTGTCAACGTCCTTTGTATCTCATAGGCGACTTGTATGTTTTGGTGACCATGAATTGAGCTATTTCTCTTCAAAATCGGAACTACTGGGGCCTCCTCTTAAGTTAAACACTTTGTTTTGTCTCACTCATTATACTTGAGCTTGGCTGAGACATCATAGTTCTTACGCTGCCAGCCTGCAGCTCTATTGCAATTTATATTTTTAGTCATTTATTATTCATCAGCCTGGTTTGTATTAGTAACTTAATCTACAAATATGTATTAAAAATATAGTTGAAAAATTATGAATAAGAATGAAATATTTTTGAAAATTTGAATGGCCTAGTATAGCTCTATTTTGCCTAATTTTGACCTGGTGCTACTATAAAAGCTAGCTACCTGGTTTGCGTAAATTCGATAATGAAAAAACTTCAAACCTATGCACTTGACACCCTAGCTAAATGGCTAAATATACAGGTTTGAATCCCTTATTTTTGTCCACTAAGTTACCAATCACAATTTAAACCTAACAATTTTTAGTATGAAAACATGCACTTTCATGGATTATATATATGATCTCCTGAATTGTTGCCTCTTTATCTTTATATCTTACTCTACAAATTTATCCTTTTTGACTTTTTTCTCTCGGTAATGCTAAATCCTTATTTTCTCATATTAATTATAGGCCTGTTAGTAGGGTGGATTTGGTCTAGATTTGATCCAAACTAAATCCAATAATAGTAAAGTAGATCCGTCTAATTATATTTATGACTTAATGGATTTAAATCCATTAGATTCAAAAACTAATGGATTTGAATCCGAATGATCCGTCAAACCCATTATTTTTAAAAATAAAATATTTAAAAATAAAAAATAAAATTTTAAAAACTATTTAAAAGATAAAAAAATTATGTCAAATAAAATCAATTATTTTAACTCTTTTGCTTTATTATATATATATAAAAAAAATCTCTCTACTTTCTCACTCTAAAAAATTTTCTTAGGGAATTTAACATTACAGTTATATTTTTCATATTTTAACGATATCAAGTTGCATTATGGTCCGTCTGATAGATGAGAAAGAAATGAAAAAAAAAGAGTTTAGAAGTTTCAAAATTTTAACATGTGGCGAAATTAAAGCAGAAATATAGACTTTTGATTCATAGTTCCAGATGTTTCTAGCTTCTCACAATTCTCAAGTTCTAGAAATTAATTCATTTCAAATTAATTAATTTATTTTAATTTTATTTTATTGTTTATTCAAAATAATTAATAAAATATATTACATATTATTTTATATAATTAATTTAATTTAATTATATTATTTATTAGAAATAATTTTAGTTTAATAAAATATTTGAATAAAATAATTTATTTTAATATGACACAATAAAAATGGACAAAGTATTAAAATTAATAAAATGTTGGCAACAAAAAAACAAAGAAAAAGGTGAAAGCACTTTATTTTTTTGTTTACGTTTATCTATTTAAATTTTTATTTTTTTTTAAAAACAAGAAATATAGACAGATTTAACAAATATGTTTCTATTATTAGTTTTCAAAATTTTGAAAGCAAAAATAAAAAATAAAAACGTTACCA
>JAVXUM010009645.1:0-10231 GCA_035590655.1 Pouteria glomerata | reverse complement strand
ATGATAGATTGTAATAACACCGGATGATCCCCAAAATTTATAAACGTGATTAGAGCTTAGTCATGTGGAGTTGGGACGTTAATATAGGTTTATGGATATGATCTTTTCCCAGACTGCAGCTGGTTGCCTAATTGAGATAGGTGGATGCCTGACTAAAGGTGTAACACGGTTCTCTAGCGGATGGGCCAGGGGGTGTAACACAGAGCCCCTGAGTCTTTACACCTGTGAGGGTGTAACACGGTTCTCCACAGGCATATGAGATATATATATATATGTATGCGTTTGCCGTAAACGTTGAAACGGTGTGCTTGGTGGCCGCGCGTGTCTTGACTCTTTGGCCTTGCTAAGTGTCACCTGCCCCAGGATAAGGTTGGAGGTAGATGGAGAAATAGGATGCATGGCCATGGCAATTCATTTCATACATTGCATGAGAGATGCATACTTATATTGATGTTGTGTATGTATACATGATGTGTTATATATGTACACTGGTACACACTGGCACTGTCCTACCTACTGGGATAGTTAGCTCATCTCATCCATATTGCAGGTGATGCAGGGAGGCAGGGTAGTGACCATCTCGAGTTGAGTTGACTACTGGTTGAGCCTAGGGATTATTTTATATTTTGAGATTATTGTATTTTATTTGTGCGACCCAGGTTGCGGGTCTCATTAATGATTGATGACGTATGTTGTATATTTATTTATATAGGGATTGGGACGGTTGTAATGCTCTAATGTATGATGCTATATTGTGACTTGACCTTGATACAGGTTTTATTTAATTTTAATTGTCCCTATTTTCCCATACCGTCCGTCCCGGACAATTTATGTTAGGGGCGTGACACATATGGGACAAAATCAAAATCAGCCACATACTCAACTACCAAGTTACCAAAGTTATAAAGAAGAGACATAAGCAAGAAACCCATAAGCATAAATAAGCAAGTCTAATAAGTACATCCACCACAAGTCAGAAGTATCAAAATAATCGTTTCTCCCTTTTTGATATGGAAGTGAGAAGCATATAAAAGTTGGGGGAATGAAGACAAAACATAACAAAAACAAAACAACAGACAGCAATCAAAACAAACTTCCACCGCCAAAGTCACCACCACTAGTATCTTCCTCTCCAAAGCTGGTATGATCATCATCTTCATCTTGGTCCATGTCAAATCCCAGATTATCAATTTGTTGATGAAATGACTGAAAACTTCTAAAACACAACTTAGTGAGATTCTGGATGCTGTTTTCAATGTCGGTCATGAGCTTACTCAAAGTAGTCTGATCAGTGCGTATTTTTCGATCTCCCCCTCCAGACGTAGAAGAGACAAAGACATGGAATTGAGGGTGAAAGGATGGATACTACGAGAGGACTCGGCAACATCGGGGTGATCAAGAGTGTCATCTACAGCTTGACTTATTGACTTCCTAGCAATAAGACGTGAAATAGGAGTAGATTGTGGAGGGAGACCAGAAGTAGGTAATTCAATATTATGGGACTGGATGATTTTGGTGACAATGAGACCAAAAGGTAAAGAATCTTTAGTGCTTGTTTGTTGCTGTGGAGTGAACATTAAACGAAACATGAATAGAACCAAATTGAACTTAAGACCCATGACAAGAGCATATATCACACGACCCCTACGAAGGGTGACATCAGAGTAATGTGAAGTAAGGTCCATGGTATCAGACACAAAAAAGTTGAGCATGCGATGATCAGTCTTAAGGTGGCCATGCATATAGGTTTCACCCTTTCATAGGGGTGAACCAGTAAGGATGCTAAAAACATTAGCCAATTCTTCCTTAGTAGGTGCAATCCCATCCTGACTAGGATAAAATAAGGTCGATTTTTTAGCTAAGGAAGGTCTGTCAATCCCAATAATAGAAGCAATAATATCAGGGGTGACAGTAATATGGACTCGATTGACAGAAGTTTTAAAAGTAGAATTTTCAAAGTCAGTTTCATGGAAATTTGCATAAAATTCTTATACCAATTTAATAGGCACAGACCCAGACAGATCAGTAATAGATTCCCACCCAAGCTGAGTAAATAATGGGCTGATCATGGGAAAGTCACTAAGAATCAATTTTCTTTCACTCAAGACAGGACGTTTTGAAAATAAGGTGCGAAACTCATTTTGATTCAGATAACGATTGCCAGACAAAGAAGAAGAACTAGCCTTAGAACTGTTGAACATAATGGAAACAAAAAAACAAAATGAAGATAAAACAGTACTTAGAACGGAAGCATGCAGAACCTAGCGTAGGCTGAAAGCTGGAAGGACGCGGGTTCGAGAAGAGAGACGTGCACAACTTAAGACCAGTGCTGACTGGGGGTATATAAAGACTAGGGCGCTCCCACGGACATCCAGCGAGCACCCTACGTCAAGGGCAGCGCTGGGGCGTGCTCCTTGTGCCCTAGCTGCAGCCCTCTCGAGAAAAATTCTGTCTTGGCTAGTTTTGTGCAACAAATCATAAAATAAAAAAATATGTAACAAAAAATCGAGAAATTCATTGATTTTGAGAAGTGAATATTTAATTCTACTATATTAAAACATGTAAATCAATCAGGCAATCATAATAAAGATGAATGAACTAAAGGTAATCATACCAGATAAATTTTCAAATTTGTGCTAGGGTATGACTTAAATTTGAAACATAGCTCGTGCACATGTGAAATTATGACCATGAAGTGCATATAGACTCCCCCTCAATCGAATCATAGAATCATTGTATTAAATTTGATACACTAAATGAATTGAGAGCCAAGTTTCTTCATACAGTTTTTTTTTTTAATTAATAAATCCCTTTCGATGTCTTAGCAGCTTTCACACGCTTATGGGCAAGTAGCTTTTCTCCTGACATCAAGGGGCTTCTCACACATCCCATCGGTAGCCCTTTCTAAAACAAGATTATTATTATTTTTTTTTTAGACTCCTCAACATTTTTTAAACATATCAAACAATAGCACATGATTCATAGATAAGAAGAAGGAAAAACACATGTACATTGGGTCAAGTGATAGGATAGAAGCAAGTCAAGATTATGGAAAAATTCATCCAAACACTTCTCTTTAATTTACGTGGCATAATTTATTAAAATTTATTATATTGAATGATTTAACGTACATGAAAAAATATACAAGTCATAAAAAAAAACTGTAACTCAATTAACGAACTTTTTTTTTTTAATTAAAGATGTGCACAAACACCTACAAACTTCCTGAGGGATTCAAAGCGAAGGGCATAAAACAATTTAAGTCAGATTTCCTAACCCAGATAGCTTTAGTTTTCACAGAAGTGGTTTTGACATGCCTTTTCTCACGTTTTTGAATTTTTGAAAAATTGTTTTTCTTTGAAAAATTTGAATGTTATTCTGTTGAGGCAATTTTTGTTTTTGAAAATTACATGAGTTATCAAAATAATGTTCATAAAAATTAGAAATAGCATGAAACCTATTTGATACAGGAACTTTATGGTTATAATTTTGGGGAGTTTTCTTAGCATAATCAAAAGAAAGCCCATAAAGTTTGTGACAATTAGGACGGATATGACCTTTAATTCCACAATGGTGACACACAGGTCTAAAGGATTGAGAATTAAAGAACCGTGTACCTTTCACTAAGGGTGGAGAGTGACTTAATTTGAGAAAGTTCTTTTTGGCGGGAGTGGTGGGTTTCAACACGGAGTTTGAATTGTTTTGGATTAAAGTAGCTTTTGGAGTAGACTTTGGGACTAATGGTGTTGATGATGAGAATGCGGTTGGATTCTTCTCTCCAGTGTACCCCAGGCCTGATTTGTCTCCACAAAACCTTTATTTGCTCCATATTTTGTCAATCTTGCTTGAGCTGATAGTCAACTTTTCAAAAGTCTTCGCATTATCTTTTATCTTCTCATTCAACTTGAGTATTTCATCCTGAAGTTCTTCAATAGTTTTCTCTAACTCTTCAATTTTCTTATTCTTTGCTTCTAATTTTTCTTTAAATTTTTCAGCATTTTGAGAATAGGACACACTTTTTTCTTCAAAGGAAAACAATTTACCGGATAGTTTTTCGATTTCCGCTTTCAATGAGTCTTTCTCACTTCTTAGGTTTTTAATTTTTCGTGTGTTGATCCATCTTTTGTTTCTTCAACTCACAGCATTTGGCGTATAGAGCATTGTAGGCAGCTTGGAGATCATTGTTGAATTTATCATCCGAATCATCATCATTATGATTAGAAGTCTCCGTATCGCTTTGAGATCCAAAAGGTGATCCAGTAGAGGAATTGCAAGATACCATAAAAGTAACAAAATTACTTTTATTATCTGAGGATGATGAAGCAGATGAGTCATCTGAGGAGTCAGAGTCATCATCAAGTGTGGCATTCATAGCTTTGACCTGTTTCTCTTTCTTCTTCTTATTTGCACACTCATGAGCAACATGACCATAGCCTTGATATTCAAAACACTGTATTTTATTTTTCTTGTCTTTTTCTTTAGACCTTGACTCCTCCTTATTGTTTTTGTTAAACATGGTTTTTTTTTGTTTCTTCACATAGCTCAAGAATCTTTTTTGCCATGTCTTCTAATTCTTTATCACATTCTTCCTCTTCATCTTCATATTCATCTTCCATAGTCTTAAAAATAATCTCCTTCTTTGCTTTCCGAGGATTAAACATGTTTGTCTCGTAGGTTTGTAATGATCCTACAATATCCTCTATTCTCATGGAATTTACATCTCTGGTTTCTTCAATAGTTGTAATTTTGGAATCAAAAGAACGAGGCAGTGAACGCAAAATTTTACGTACCACTTTATACTCTGGAACGGGTTCACTAAGATTGTGACAAGAGTTGACAGTATGACTGAACCAAACATAAAAGTCATCAAATCTCTCATCGTTGTTCATTTTTAAACTTTCAAATTCCGAAGTCAGTTTCTGGAGCTTGCTTGTTTTGACTTGTTTGTTTCCTTCATGAGTATTCTGTAAAATCAGCCATGTTTTGTGAGCACTCATGCAACTTGAAATCCGACAGAACTCATTGTGGCAGACGGCTGAGAAGATAGCACTTAGGGCTTTAAAATTCCACTCTGAACTTTCTTATTCAGCTCTCGTCCAAGTCAAAATAGGCTTTAGTTCCATTCGTCCATCAACCTCATGCGTAGGCTATTCCCATCCTTGGACCACAGAGGTCTATACTTGATAATTTAGTCCCAACAAAAAGGCTTGCATACGTACCTTCCAGTATGAGTAGTTAGAACCATCAAACTATGGAGGTCTAGTACTCGAACCTCCTTCACGTGGTGGATCCATTGGCTTGGATCAAGATCTACATTCAATGACGTAGAGTGACCTGCTCTGATACCAATTGAAAATTCTCCAAACCAAGCAATCATACAAAGTAAAAAATAATAACACTAGAGAATAAAAAGGAAACTCTTTCATAGGGAGAAAAACCTCTATTAATAACAATCCCTACTATCAATGAATTACAAGACTTTACTAGGACTTTCTACGACTCACTCGCATGAATCTGTTCAACGTTCTTGCTCGACTCACTTGATGAACCTTACAAGCAAGGCTTTTTGCTTCACACAGAAAGTCAAGAATACAATTAACAAATCAAGAGAAAGAACGCTCAAGCTCCCAAGAATAAAATCTCTTTCTCTAGTTCTCTATAATATGTCCTATACCCTTTATGATCAGGAGTTGGTTCATATATATAAAGTTACATAGACAATTGCCCGAAATTAGCAAAATAGGTAATTAAAATGGAATAAGAAATTCACTGCTCGAACCCTCGCACATTCTGCGTGTAGCCAACCTCGGCAGGTCGCACTCTCGTGCTCATATCCCCCAGCCTGTGGGATCTACTGAAATAATTCTGAAGTGAAAAACAACATTGGCGCACTTACGAGCTCCCTGCGGGCTCCCAGCGCCCAGCGGGTGCAGCCGCGGGCTCCCCACGCCGTGGCTGCAAGGTATTCTAGAATTCCTTAGCATGTGCTGCTTGTGTTTTGCATCAATTAGAATTCCATCTTGACTTGAATTTGGAAACTTGCTAGCTCTTTGATCTGATTATCAAAATTATCCTTTCATATAAATCTTGGCATTATTTGATTTGGAAACTTCACTTAATTCAAAATTCTTTGTCAATTTGGAAACTTGAATAATTTGAACACTGGTCTTTCAACTTCCAATTTAACTTAAGATTGCATATGGAGTTGCCATTAAAATAAACCTTACACTTGAAAACATGAACTGCGAATTCTGAATACTCGAAGACGACCTCTGTTTTAAGGTCAGCTTTATAACAAGCACAACCTAATTTTTTGCCAGTCCTTTCAATATCATAGAACATGGGAAAATACAGAAAATAAGACACAAAATTGAAAATTTTCAATACCTCTCCTCACTGCTAGAATTTCCTTCAACGTAGAATGGTAATGTTGCTCTGATGGTTTCGTCTGTATATACTTTGGTATCAGACCCATAAGGATTCGTCCTCGAAATAGTATGCTCTCTGTATTATTTTTTTGACTGCTAGAATTTCTTTCTTTACGTAACTCTTGTCTGAGAATACACACGAGAATATATCTCTAACAACCTATAAGTCTAAGGTTTCATTAGGAATTACAGAATAAATATGAGTTGGGCTTCCCATGCTAATAAGAACTCCTAATCCAATCTAAATCAATCTTTATTTATGTAAATTACAATTTATAATACTAAAAAAAATTATAATTATACTCTCTTTTATACACGGAATTAACTTTCGAGTTACAAATTATTTATATTTATATATTTCTCTATGTTAAGATTGTAAACAACCACCAATTAAATTAATTACTATAAATATAATTTAATTGGCATATTAAATTGCTTGAGACCTTCTACCTAATTTATTTGACATATTGCATTCAAAATTCACTTACGAGGTTTGATATGATAAAAACTTAAAAACTTTCCTAAGCAGATATCATCAATCTCTATACCATGACATGAGTTTCTTCAATGATTAATAGCCACCATACAAATAATGTTATCGCCCAAATCTCATTCTTTTGTGAATTAAAATGACAAACACTGCTCTTTAATAACAATATCAAGGTTTAGAGTATAAGTATTTACAATAACCATGAGTTATTTATTATTAAAATATAAAATAATTACCTGAAGATAGTTTAATTCAATACACATAAAATGCACAACCACAAAGAGTTGAGACTACAATTTCCTATAATCAAGATAGAACTATTAAAACTATGTGTATTAATTCTATTGATGACATGCCCACTTTCATTTAAACCTATGAACAATAAACTTATATTTTATAAGAACCTATGATTAATCTTTTGCGTGTAAGTTGTATTTTATACACCAGATCATCTTCTATAAAGAACAAGAGACATGCATATTAATCAAGTAAATAATGCCAGATCATCTACTATAAAGAATAAGAGACACATGCATATTGATCAGATAAATAATGCTAGACAAATATTGGTCAAGTCGACTCTCAATAAAATGAAATAATTGAAACTATTATTAAAATCATAACAAAAACATGTCTTATAATTTAATCTCTAATACTAAGTGGATTCTACATGAACTTACACAAATGAATAATTAAGATTTTCTCCCGAGGTCAACTAGTGGGTTTGCTTTTCAAATAAACGACTTGAATTCGAATCCCGCGACATATCAAAATGCGTGATTGAGGGGTCAATCAGGTATCTTTGGTTTACCTATTAACTATGTGGGCCGTTGAGATCTGCAATAAATAAGTGGAGTCCTGGGTTATATATATAAAAAAAATAATTCCAATTAATTGACAATAGTGGCTTTCTTAAGGCCAATAAAATCCATTAACTATTTTAATTTTCGAAACATGCTTAGCAAAGTGGACCTGTGGAGTGCATTACAGCTACGTAATCTGTGAACAAAGCTGTAAGGTTATTTTGTGGTAAATCCATATGTAATCTTAAGTTAAATATGACTCAAGGAAGAATTGCAAGCTGATGAAAAATTTCTAAATTTATAAAGAGTTCAGTAATTATAACGTTTCCAAATCCAAGAAGTCAAGTTTAAGGAGTCTAGATATTTTGGAAACTGAATCCAATTCAAACTCAGAAAGTTGTCAAATTCAGTCAAGGTTGAATTCTAACTGAAGTAGGACACATAGCAAGGCATGCGAAAAAATCCAGTGCACCTCGCAGGCAGGACGCGGGGAGCGCACGACTGCGCCACATAGGCGCTGGAAGCACACTGGATGCGTGAGGGTGTGCCGCCTTTAATATACACCTAAACGAGAATTCCAGTAGGGTCCGCAGGCAGCAAGATAGAAGTGCAAGGGATCGAGCAGCGTACTTTCTGAGCGTATTTAGTTTCCTATGTTACCAATCTAGGGCAACCTTTTGTAACTCTATATATATGTATCAAGCCATAATGAAAGATAGACACTTGGGGGAACATGTTATAGAGATTTAGAGAGAGAGTATCTTATTCTTTAGGGTTTTCACTTTTTTCTCTAGCCTTTTCTTTGTATTCATTATTTTCTATGAGAGGCAGAAAATTCACTTGTAAGGTTCATCGAGTGATTCGAGTAAGAGTGGCGAAAGGATTCGTACGAGTGAGTCGCAGAGAGTCCGAGTAGAGTCTTGTAACCCATTGATAGTGAAAATTCTGTAATTGAGGTTTTTCTTTCTGTGAAATGATTTTTTCGTTATTCTTTTGTGTTATTTTTTTTTTTATTTTGTGTGATTGCTTGATTTGAAAAATTTTCAAAAGCACTTGGGTTGGATAAATTGATTCGCTAGGGATTTACTTGTAGATATAGATGATGGTCATCCTCGTTAGGAATGAGCAATGGGTGGGCCGGGATAGGCTAGGCATATGTTTTTTTTTTTCGGGTTTTGATTTAATTTTCAGAGTTACACATGCAAATTCATTTTTCTAAAAACATTAAACTATATATATTTGTAAATGGTTTAGTATCACAATACATATTTTTAAAAAATTTTGAAACCCATAATACATATTTTTAAATAAAAACTTAAGTTTTATAAGAAAATAAAAATAAAACAATACATTTACATATAAGGTATATAAAAAATAAGTTTTGTTGATGATATCTTTTGATGTTATTAAGACTCCCTTGTGCGTATAAAGACACTTACGAATCTTTAAAACTTTTTATTTTCGCCTTTGACATTCTAAATGGATTAAATTAGAAGTTGGATTTTTTAAATAAGATTCAGAAGTGACATCCCAATGCAGATTGAATTGTTCAGAAATATTTAGAAACAAAACATTATGGTAAGTTTTAATTTGATCATAACTTTTTGCTATAGTGTTCATTTTGACATTATAATATATATACCGTTTAGGTGATTTTCGAGACAAACTTGATTCATGACCTTTGGTCATGCTCGCCTGTTGCGTTTAAAATCCTTTTTCATTTTTAAGGGATCATTTATTTTTTAATTTTGTTAGGATTAATTTCATTATTTAGTTTCCTATTTTAAAGATTTTTATTCTCAGTTTCATCCATTTTTATTTTCTATTCAAGCCATTATAATCTATTGAGAAAGACATTTTTTAGTATTAATAAAATTTCATTAAAAAAGTATTCTCTGTAAAAACTGTGTTAGTTTTTGAAAATTCTTGAACTAAACAGAAAAATTACAATTCATATGCACAACTGTTCAAATAGTTAGTTCTTCACATCCTTTTTCTTAAAAATTAAAAAAAAAAAAAATCATTGAATTTCTACAGGCAGAATTCTCATTTCTCATCCGTGATTCCTGCAAACCAAACGTGTCAGGCGTACCAACTAAAAGTCAACAAGACGAACTTCCTTATAACTTGTAAATTACAGCAAAGGAATCTCAAATTAAATATGGCAACTTTCTAAGTTTCTAACAATAATTGGAATTTTCGACTGTGCTTAGTTATAAGTTATGCTATGCACATGCATGGAATCTTCATTTCCAATCTTACCTACAATAATTAATGTTAGAGAACGACCCATGACTTGTCTACGCATTGGAAGTTTGATAAATGGTTTATGTGACCAATCAAGCGATCCTTTGGTTGAGATAATTAGATATTAATATATTTATATATATATATATTTACTATCAACATCAGGACGTAATGAAAAGAAACCACCAGCAATGGTTTTTTTTTTTTTTTTTGGTAATTCACTAGCAATGGTTAATAGCGACATATGAACTATGGTGTCTCTA
>JAVXUM010009625.1:0-10231 GCA_035590655.1 Pouteria glomerata | reverse complement strand
TGTAGGCCTTTTATGGGAGGGTCCAGTGAGGCTAGGGTTTACCCTCTATATATTGGCTAGGTCCCCTCTCTTCACAAGAATACAGACAGTTGTTCCCATTGATAGCCGTCATACTTGATTGTGATAGAGAGGAAGGCCAAGCCCTAATATTTCATCTTGCAGAGTTGAAGACGGAACAATCACAATCCGGTACGCTTCCGCATATTTTCTTGTTTTATATATTTAAAATTCCAATTTTCCATACAATTGCACAAATTTATTTCTAACATATTAAACTCCACCTATTAACTGTGGTATCTTAAAAGTAAGTTTATTCTTGCTTGCGCTAGTGGCACTTTCTCCCCGAAAGGTTCCTATTAGTTCTGTCCATTGCGTTAAATCTTCAAAACCAGTTTAGACTTCATTGCCAAATCAGTTCGCATTGCTTCTCAATCCTGTTCCAGGATATATTAATCTTTTGCAGTACTAGTTGATGGGCTTTAACTAGGATAATCGTTCTTGTGCTACGTACTTGGGTTACGCCAAGAATCTTGTGGCCCAACTCACTTCGACTGGACAGAAAGTTGGCAAGAATGACCTGGTTTCGCCTTTTCTTGGTTGCTTAAATTCATCTTTTCTTCCCTTTCAGAATTCCATCAACATTGCCACGTGACAAGCAAATGTCCTTTGTTGATTTCAAGCTGCATTGATCTTCTCTTGAGTTACTTCTTGACTCACACCAAAAGACCATTCAACATAGTCCTTCATTTACCTTCTTTGGTGGCTAGCCTTCCCAATAGTTCAATCGAAACAATCTCCTAAGCTACTCAGCGCTCTTTCACTGAACGGAGAGTCATATCAAATTTTTTGTAAGCCAAATCACAATGCTTTGGATTGTCTCCATCGTTTTGACTTTGCTTGATGCAGGGCAGAAGTGGACGAATCGAAAAATTAAGCAAATAGACAGTGAATTTCTGTTTAGTTTAAGAATACCCAAAAATATTTCTTGTAAAGAACAATTCTCTAATAATACTTTTATTAATAAAAAATTACCTCTGTGCCATAAACATTTACAACGTATTAAATGGAAAAACCTCAAACTAAAACTAGGAAATAGAATAACGTGAAATTTAGGAAACAACATGTTGGTACAAAAAATGCTTTGACATGTGGCAACCTCCCGAACACTAACATCCATGACCATAACGACTATGCCCTACAAATAGAGGGAGTGAATATTAGTTATTCCAAACCGTTAGTGATATCAAATAATAAATTCAGATCATTGATTACTATTTCATTTACTTATTATCCTATAAGTGGCAAATATGATGTAACGTTTGAATGTTCCTTATTGTCACATCGCACCCACCGTCTTGATACCCGTCACGTGCATTGAATGCAAATGACAGGCATTAAATATAAAGTAAGCTACTTTATACGTATACAGATATAAAGAATATAATAATATTACTTTTACGATTATTTTCTCAATTGTTTAAATCATTCTATCTTACTATAAATATAACAATTTATGCAGAAATTAGATATGCTCATTATTGTTAACCGAAACTCTATTATTTTCTTCATTCACATTCAAGCCATTTTTAACTTTTCTATTGGAGGAATTTTGGTCGAGAACCCTCTCTGGCTATTTTCTCTGACATTTTCCTTATTTTACAGGCTTTAATCTTCTTCATTCAGCTAAGTGGTGATGACGTGCGACAATAATTTTTATTGTTGCACATTTGTCACTCATTGTGGGGCTTATTTTCTTTGTACCCCACAATGCTTTGTTCTTAACAAAAAAAAAATTTCTAGTTAATATGGTCAGAGACAGCAACACAATGCCCCCATCGTCTCCTCATGTTGGAGATGAAATAACATCTTTAAAGCAAAATAGAAATGTGGTAGCCATACAGACTCCAGGGCTAGGACAATCTGGCAACGAAGGATAAATGATCCAGCAGCTGTCAAGCAGAGTAAAGATTTACAAGCCCAGGCTGATGCAAAATAGGTGAAGTTGGAAGAAATACTTCAGAAATTAAGTAATGAGAAAGGGAAGGCCACAGCTCGTGCTCGATTAGATTCTGATGACCCAGGATCTGGTTCAAATGAAAGCTATGACACCCTGTATGATGATCTACTGAGACAGGGTGATAATGAAAGAAGAAGGATGTTCATGATGATGGACAATCGGGTGTTGGACGAGAAGTTGTTGTTGGTTAAAGAGTTATTGTTGGTTCTAGGCCCGTTGAAATGGTTTCAGTATAGGTTCAACGGCTAAAACTCTTACAATTGCAATGGGAAAGGCTATCAAAGTCACAATGGAAAAAGGATGCCCATAAAAAAAAAATCTAATCAAAAGAGGCAACAAGAAGCAAGTAAAAAGATCCACAAGTAACGATGTGGTGCCTACTAGAACTGAAAAGTCCAGCAAGTCTAAAGATACATAGAAGTCAAATTATAACGAGTGGGAGGGATCTAATTAAACCACTCACATAATGGCAAGAAAAACACTGTGTATGATGGAAAGTCAGACCCATTAGCACATTATCGTTATTATATGCAGGCCATAACGCTATGGAGTTAGAGTAAGGAGCTCATGTGGAGGGTATCTCCTTCATGTTTGGGGGATACAACACTCAAGTGGTTCCACAAATTACCTTCAAGTAGCATCGGTGGCTAGAAATAACTCATCGAGGAGTTTGTCATGTAATTTTTGACTAATGCTAAACAGTCAAAAACTACTGATGTTCTTTTTACAATGAAGAAAAGGAGCAATGAGAGCCTAAGGGACTATTCTCAAGGGCATATAGAGTTATACAATAAAATTGAAGAGTGTACCCAGTAGCTGGTAGTTACTTCCTTTCATTTAGGGTTGCAAAAGGTTACAAGTTATGGCTTTTCTTAACAAAAACCCAACAACAAACATGTCTAACCTAATGTGTAGAATTGAAAAGTATGTCAGGTAAAGGATAAGGCAAAGCCTACCGACCAAAAGAAGTCTAATTCATCTGGGTCAAAGATAGGAAAGCAAAAAGGAAGGAGATGAGAATTCATTGATAATAAGAGGTCCATTTTTAAGTTGTCAACACAATTTTCAAGGAACTGATTTTCAAAATCCTTTCTCAAATCAAGAATAGGTCATATTTTACATGGCCACAGAAACTACTTGATTTTTCAGGTAAAGAGAATCATAAAGAATATTATTCATACCATTAAGATAAGGGGCACTGTATAGGATCATGTCAATCCTTAAGGTATCTTCTAGATGATTTAGTGAAAGATGGCCATTTAAGGGGGTACATTGACGAGGCAAAAACGAGGGTAGCAGATGATCAATCTCGAGCTCTAAAGGGAAATAAGAGAAAAAATGATAGAAGGTAAAAGAAGAAGATTACGTAGAAGAATTACAACATCTACCATGAGCTAGGTCGAGGAGAGATATACACAGACCACTGGTTATTCATGCCATTCACATGAAAAATCACCCCTAAAGTATTATTGCTTGTCCCCGAGTAGAAGAGCAGCACATTGGAATGGCAAGAGAGTGCTTAAGGTTATTAGTTCCTCGAACAAGTGCTTAAGGAGAGTGAATGCTCAAAAAATATCATTCTATGAAGACAAAAGCAAAGGGTGTAGTAACCATATAATGATGTATTGGTAGTCATCCACAAGATGTTTGAATCAGATGTGAAGAGGATCCTTGTTGATGTAAGAAGTTCAACAGAAGTCATGTTCCTTAGTTTGTTCAAAAAGCTAGAACTTACAGACGCGGATTTGGAACCACCTAACTGTCCTTTAATTGGTTTTAATTCTGTGCTAGTTTGGCCATTAGGGAGAGTCATTGATCCTGTTCAGGCTAGTCTAAAAGAATTTACAATCGAGGATGCACCATCTTCCTATAATGCCATTGTAATAAGATCCTGGATCCATATGTTAAAAGTTATTCCCTCTACCTACCATCAAGTTCTAAAGTTTTCATATGCAAATGAAGTAATAGAGATTAGGAGGGATCAAAATACATCAAAGAAGTGATTCACTGCTACTCTAAAGTCTAAGCCCATTTTTAAGCAGGTTCAACTCACAGAGATGCCTGAGGATACCTCCAAGGTTGATAATGTTGGTGGAGATCCGGAAAGAAAGATACTGAAGAGTTGGAGAAAGTCCAAATTGGTCATGTCGAGGATGATAAGTACTTCTTAATTAGGTCCAGCTTAAGAGTAGAAGAAAAATTGGAATTAATAGAAATGTTGCTGAAGAATATTGGTACATTTGTCTAGACTCCTAAAAAAATGTCAAGTATTTCTCTTAATATTATGGGTCATAAGCTAAATGTTAATCCAACAGTAAAACCTGTGATTCAAAAAGCAAAAAGATATACTCTATAGCATGCTGACACTGTGATTGATGAGGTTGACAAGCTACTTGATCTGAAGCCATCATGGAGGTTTCATACCCTAAATGACTGACAAATATAGTAGTAGTTAATAAGAAGAACAAAAAATAGAGGGTTTGTGTTTACTGTATAAATTTAAATAAAGCATGCCCTAAATATTGATCAGCTCATAGATGCAATAATAGAAAGTTCAAGAATGTCATTTCTAGATGCATAAAGGGAGTACCATCAAATTCTAGTGCATAAACTTGATGAGGAGAAAATATTATTTATCACCTCGAGGGGGATTTATTGTTACAAGATTATGCCATTTGGACTCAAGAATGCCGGTGCTACTTATCAAAGGTTGGTTACAAAGATGTCCAAAGATGATCTCAGCAAGACGATAGAGGTTTACATTGATAACATAGTACTTAAAAGAAAAAGATCTTGAGACATATATTCATTATTCGCAACATATATTTTCGACTATTGATGAGTATGGGTTGAAGCTTTAAGAAAATTTTTACACCACTTAGTCACCAGATAAGGAATTGAAGTGGATCTCGACTAGATTCAAACTATTTAGGTAGTAGTTCTATCGCATATAAAGAAAGATGATAAAAAATTTATAGAAATGGTGTCGGTACTTAACAGATTTATCAGCCAAGCATTAAATAAGTGTCAATCATTCTTTAAGTTATTAAAGGGGCAAATAAAATGGTCTAGGATGGGGAATCTAATCAGGTACTAGAGAGGTTGAAAGAGTATCTTATAACTACTCATATTTTGTCAACCCCCAATTAGGGGATGTTTTGCAACTTTATTTGCTAATGTCAGATCACGTGGTTAATGCTATACTTTCGGAGCAAAAAGATAAAAAATAAAAGCCTATTTATTATGCAAGCAAGACTTTACAAAGGGTAGAAACTAGATACCTACCTCTGGAAAAGTTTACGCTTACACTGGTAGTGGCATCCAAAAAAGTAACTTATTATTTTTATGCTTATGCCATTTGAATGATCACTGATCAACTGATTGGCCAGCTTTTGAAGAAAATGGATATTATAGGAAGGATGACAAAATAGGCAGTAACGCTTGGAGCATTTGATATCAGATTTATGCCAAGGACGACAATAAAAGTATAAGTCTTGGTAGATTTTGTAGCTAAGTTTGCTCCCTCAATCCCGAGCGGATACAAGAGATCTGGTAACTTAAGATTAATTCAAAAGCAGAAGCAATTACCCCATCCTGGAAAATTGAAGTAGATGGGTCCTCATCCAAAAAGGCTACTGGAGTAAGCGTGATTTTGACAACTTTGATAAGGTAACCATTGAATATACCATTAAATTGGGTTTTGAAGCAACTAATAATGAGACAGAGTATGAGACTCTTTTAGCTGGGCTTGATATTGCTTGACGCTTGTTTGCTCAGAACATATTAACCAAAATAGGTTCTTAGCTAGTAGTAAATCAATTAAAGAGTGAGTATGTAGTAAGAAACCTATCTATCCTCAAAGCACTGGGCAGGCCAAGGCATCTAACATGGTCATTCTCAGTGGTATTAAGAAGAAATTGAAAGCAGTTAAAGGGAGTGAGTTTATAAACTTCCCATAGTAATTTGGAGTTACATGATAACCCCAAGAAGATCAATTGATGAAATCCCATTTTCTCTTGCTTGTGGTATAGAAGCTATAATTTCACTAGAGATTAGCAAGCTGACCAATCACACTATAGTATTTAACTAAGAGAAGAATGATAAATTAATGGAAGTTAGTTTGGATTTGATTGATAAAAATAAGGAATTGACAGTTATAATGCTAGCAAACTATCAACAAGAGATGAAAAGAAAGTTTAACAAAAAAGTCCTTGGGAATTCAATGTTGATGATTATATCCTCAAGAGATTGATCAGAGAAAGGAAGGATCCGATAGAAGGCAAACTCAGAGATAATTGAGAAGGAGCATTCTAAGTAATTGAAGTGCTCGAGAATGATGCATATTGCCTGGCAGACTTGAAAGGAAAAACTGTGAAGAGGCCCTAGAATGCTGCTTATTCGAGAGTATTTAACATGTAAGAAATTATTATCACTTGTTTGCTTATGTGCTTGTTCCTTATTGTACTTGTTCTTTTTTCGGGATTCAATGCAAGTAGTACAAAATAAGAAATTTTAGAGACATGCACAAAATTAAAAGATTGTCTCTACTGGTTCATTCCAATGACTGACTCAAAAAATGATTGTCTCCACTGGTTCACCCAATGGCTAACTCAAAAAACGATTGTCTAACTAGTTCATCCTAATGGTTGATTTGAAAAAGGTTAGTTTCACTAATTTATCCCAGTAAATAACTCAAAACAGAATAATCTCAGTAATATAATCTGATGAGTGATCCATCAAAAGCTCTATTAAATCAAGACTTTATGTCACAACCACATTATACGTGGTCGGCACTCTCAAACCAGTATCTTTGTCATAAGATAAGAGGACTGTTAATGTCATAACCACATTGTGTTTGAGCAAAGTCTTTAGCTTGGTTCAAAATGAGTTATACTTATTCAATTAGTTTTCAAAATTTATAAGCTTGACTAATTCGCCATTATCATTTTCTGTGATTGAATGTTTTATTCATATGCATTGATTAAGATTTTGTAAGCCAGTTCTTTGTTAAAAAGTTTACCCCGAGCATGTTCTGGTTGGGAATTCTTCAAGTTACAAAAACTTTTAAGCATTAAGTGTAAATACTTAGTCTTTTTAATGAAAATGTTCACTTCAAGAGATTAATGTTTCGTTGTATGTCGATATTGAAAGTATAACATACATATTAAACCACAAGAATTTCGACAAAAAGATAAGAAGCAATTTTTAAAGCTCATTTTTATTAGACTTGATAAAGATTTTACATTATAATCCAAGCTCATTACAAAAGAAAAATAAAAGTAAATAGAAAGAGGTGAAGGCCTATATTTTATTTTTTCCCTTCATTCTTGGAGGTGTCTTTCTCAAGTTCAGTGGAAATTGCCTTAGCCACCTTATCAATCTTTGTACTAGGACTCTAGGCAAGATCTTCATCAGAAGGGCCTCTTAGATTTGAAATGGAAGTTGTCTGAGTATAGGTAGCTTTGACAGCACTATCAACTTGCACTTTGCCATCTTCAAGGACTTCTTATTCCTAGTATCTCGATTGTCAGAGTTCGAGGAGGCCGCTCGAAGCTAAACAAGGAGATGGTGTTGTCTAAGTTTGGGAAGAGAACTTCTCTAAATGTCTAGGAAGACGGTTAATGAGCACCTTTTACATCATAGCTTCCCAGCCATCCAGGAAGTATTCATTTCAAGCATCCTCCAGCTGATAAATAAAGTCGTTAAATTGAGTCTCTAGCTCTTGGGTAGCCTTTTCTTTGGAAGCTCCAGGGGCCAAATTTTTCTACTATAAGGCATCAGCTTTGCCTTTGAGTTCGATTTTCAGCCTGACTTTTTCTCTTTTCAAGTTGGATTACTCTAACTTGGACTTCGTCAATTCCTCAGCCATCCATACTTGTTTGGCCTTTGCTTGAGATAATTTGGTGTTCGTGGCAGTGAGCAAGACTATCTTCTCCACCAACTTTTTATCTTTGGAGGCCAGATGTTTTTCTATTATGCTCATTTTCTTTTTACTGGCCTCAGCTCTCTGCTCGGCCGAAGCAACTTTGAAGTTGGTAGCTTTAACTTGTTGTTTTATTTCTTTCTTCTTTTCCGCCAGCTCGACTATTTAGGTTTAGAGGTTATTAATCATAATGTCACATTACTTGATTTTTGGTGCAAAGCTTGATTCCAAGCAATGACCTCAAGGGAGTACAAAGACGATTGCAATAAAATGGGAGAATATTTAAAAGATGTTTTAAAACATCGAAGAGAGAGTTTAAAAGTAAAGAATAAAATGAAGGAAACTCACTATGATTTTGCTTATCATAAGTGTGGTGTAGAGATCCTCAATATGACTTTTCTTTATCTTCCGTTTGTTGTGAGGAGGGGCGACTATTTTAATATAATCTACTGGATGGTTTAGAGTAGAGTCTCGAATTGTAAAAGGACAACCACCAGGGAGTTCCAAGCTTGGAATTAGAATATTTGAAATAAATGGAGGCGCATCTTGAATTGGATTTGGGGGAAAAACGGTCTCCAAAAAGGGTGTTAGCCTAAATCCATACTCCTCTATAAATAGAAAACTTAACCACCGAGGAAAAGATGGTCGGAGAGCATTTGGTATCTCCTTTGAAGTGGCTGGGGGCATCTCGAAGGAGAAAGGGTCATCCAAAAAGACAATAGCCATTGATGGATCAATTTTTTGCTTCATTTTTACCTTCAAATCATTGTCCCCTGCTCGAAAAGTCTTTTAAGAAATGTTAGAGGGTTCAATAATTGTAACCCCTGTGCTTATCTTATTTTTCCCTATTTGCTCATCTTTCACTTGTTCCAGAGCTTGGCCTTGGCTACCACTTCAATTTTTTTCTTTAATCCTTTTCTTAGCAGTCTCGACCTTTTTTTTTTTTTTCTTGTGTTTTCCTTGGAGGCCTTTTTAATATCAAGTTTTGGCACTTGCTCGGCAGTGTCAAAAGGAGTATGGTCGATGTTTTCTTTTTCCTCTTCAGTCTCTAGCAATTCCTAGATATAAGGATCCATGACTATAATGACCAGGATTAAGGGTTGGGTTGATGAGGTAGACTAGCCTAAAGGGATTGCTATACCTTGTGTCAGATGTCAGGCAGAGTGGCTAGTGTTGTAGAATTTCAACTTCGTTTCAATAGGCCATGAGAACCACTGATCAAAGATGTTGCTAGCTCTTCCAATTGAAAAGCCTTGAGAAGAAGAAATGAATGATGATAAGTCAACACGAAGTTGAATAGAATAGGGGCTAACCTCGCGAATAGGAAAATATTTGCTCCGCCGAGGAATTTGAAGACTTCTTCTAAGTGAACTTGGTCGGCTTGTGTTCCCTTAACTTAGGATTTCTTTGCTCGCTCATCTGCAAAATAGAATGATCCATTAGAACTTAGAAGGCACTACTAATGAGTAATCATAAAACAGATAGAAAATATATAACAGCTATTCGACTTGGGCTAATTGACCACCTTAATTAGGGGAAAATGATCCTCATTACGGCCATGCATCTAATGTACCATGATAACATAAAAATCATCCTCTAGTCCTTTAATGTTGTCTGGGAATATGTGGACTAAGGCTTTCTCAGGATGGGATTTCAAATACTTTTTGTTTTCATTTTTTTTTTTTTTGAGCTATTTGGATGTTGTAGCAATAGTGCAAATTCGAAACCCATAACGATGATTGATCTCAGCAACGCTGTCAACTATTCTATAGAAGTTATAGATAACACATCTATGGGAAAGTCATTAAAGACTCAACGAAGAAAGGAAGACACGAAAAACTTAAGACCCCCTTCAGCTATGGCAACTAAGGGAAAAATACCTAATTCGTACTCTATCTCCCTAGCAAGCCTAATGTTAACATTCACAAGAATAAGTCTACCTGAATGCCTTAATCTCTTTCTTAGTTTTCAATTCTTCTGGTAGTCCACCCATTTTCCCTCGAACGAGATGGAAACAGAAAAATATAAAGTAAGAAATAGAGAAATTTTTCATACTCACTGAATGAAGACTTGGAATGGAAAGAGAGTTTGCAAAGGAAAGATTGAAGCTTCAAAGATATTGTAAGGTTTTTTTGTGGCAACTTCATACAAAATCTTAAATTAAATATGGCTGATTCAAACATTTTGGATTTAAAGAAAGAGCTACCAAAATGATCAAGTTTCCAAGTTCAACAAGAATTCCAAATCCATTGAAGTCTCTAAAGGAATTCAGATTTCATCAAGTTTCCTAA
>JAVXUM010009617.1:0-10232 GCA_035590655.1 Pouteria glomerata | reverse complement strand
TCATTAATAAAATAATGGGTACACTGTCTCCAATAATTGGGTAATCAAAGACTCTCAAGTATTCACCAAAACTTGAGTAATAATAAAGAAAAAATCTGGTTACCTATCAACCTTCTAACCAAGTGGAGAAACCCCAAATTTACTTAGTCTTCAAGCTTCAAACAAATCCAAATCAAAAATCAAACCAGAAACTTCTCCGATATTCTGAAACGCAGAATGCCGCCGCCCCTCGATTTTCTTTTCATTTCTACTGTACGTAAACCTTTTTGTTAAGAAGAAGCAAACAAACCTATTTGCATATATATATATATATATATAAATAAGCAAGTCATGTGGCCGACTGTTAAATCTAAACAAAACAAATACATGGGTTTTGATTCTATGTGATACGGATCACCCTAAGTCCAACAGTTTGATGGAGCACGTGGGACATTTGAACGAGCACATCCTTGAAAAGCCAAGCATGGCTGCTCAATTAAAACTTTTGGGGATGATTGTGGATGACTTCTCATGCATGCAATTTTTTTTTTTTTTTTTTTTTAATTTCTTTTGCTTTTCTTTTGTTTTTTCTTTTAGAATTCATTATCACCCTATTACGTGCTTTATTAAATTTACTATAATGCTATCATGGATAAAAGGAATATGAATAGGTTTGCTACTTTGCTCTATGCAAAAAGGCTTAAAGACGAAAGAACGCCATTGACTTCATCTAATAAGAGCACTGGTATTAGAGTTTTTAAATTTGAATATATATAAATAGAGATTCAAATTAGAGATTTTCATTAAAAAATATATTGTATCAGAAATTTTTCAAAAGTTTTTAAATACAGACTCATGAAGAAGACACCAAATTTAGAGACTCAAATTAGAGTTTTCATATAATCTTAATTGAATCTTTACTTTTAAACATTGATTTATTATTAATTTTTTTTTATAAATTTCTTATTTTTAAAATATCATATAATTGTTATTAATGTGATTATTAAATAACTTCATTTATATTTAAAATTATCAAATTAAAAAAAGAAAGGAAACTAATATTTTAATATTGTAAAGATTAAGCATAGAGACTATAATGTTGCTGTTGAGTAGAGATGTACAAAATTAAAAAAAAAAAAAATTGATTTTGTAAAGTTAAGAATTTGTTAAATAATTCTGATGCCAATGCTATAAGTCAAATAGTTGAAAGAAAATGTAAAAAACCTTGCAAAGAGTAAGAAATGAAAATTTAAATCCAATAAGTCCACAATTGTACTTAAAATATTATCTAAATAATATAATATAATAATATGATATATGATTCCCCCTGAATGGTAATTTTTAGAGGTCATTATTGCATGTTAAAAAAAAAATTTATTAAATTTCGTGTTTACTAACATTGAAGATTTTGCTAATGGCTCATCCTTAAATAAATTAAAAAAAAGCTGTTATAGTAAAATATATTGCACGCAAACATTAAAATTACTTCCCTTTTTTTTTTCTTTTTTGAGAAAATTTGAACCATGTTTATACACCAAAAAACTGAACAAAAGTGGATTTTTTTATATGTTACTAATTATAAACGCTTTAGATAGGAGCGGATTCAAGATTTTCCTTAAGAGAAATACCGAATATATCTAATAAGAGAATAATGAATTATGTCAAGATTGTAATGAAAAAACAGTGTTATTTTTTAGGGATATATAAAATTATTATTAAATATTAAATCAGTGAATGTACTTTTTCACAATTTAATAATTTAACTTATCGTTTTAGCAGAATTTGAGATTTAATAAGAATATTCATCATTGCCAAAAAAATAATTATTGTTAAATTTAATTATTTATGTAATTTATTATGTTATATTTGTTAATATTATGCACAAAAATATTGAATAGTTTAGTGAGAGAATGTATTTTATTTTACAACAAATACGTTTAGTTTGATTCTTATATACTTCTTTAATGCTAAAATTTTTTTGAATTAATCTTAATTTTTCAATAAAACCAAAATACCTTAATTTTAAATTAATTTATTTTTTTAACAAACTTAAAATATAAATGATATTTTGGTAATTTTATTTTTAAATTTAAGAGAGTCACTTGCCCCCTTACCTCTACGTAGGTCTGCCCATGGCTTTAGATGACAATTTATTTATTTATTTTTTTTTAGGGGCTTAAATTCTCGAACTTATTTTTGGCTTACTTTTTAACTCTGAAACTGTTACCAAATGAGCTCTTTATACTAATCATGTACTATTTCTGAAAACAATTACCGATAATGTATTTACTAATTAATTAATTAACTGAGGAATTTATGTACTCTTTGTAAGCATTTTTGGAAAATACCTTATAATGAATTTTAATTTGTAAACCACTAATCCATAAAATTTATTGTATAATATTAATATTTAATTATCAATTTATAGAATTAAACAAACTTGGAGACAAGCTAATATATTAATTTTATGCATACACTAATTCTCAACTATTATTGATTTATAGTGTCTAGCTTTAGTATTTTTTTATTTAATATTTTCATAATCGAATATAAAATTACTCAAAATAATAATTAAAAAAAAAAATTGACTAACATCTTTGGCAGCAGTTATAACCCAAATAGTTATACAACTATATCTGTTCTAGTCGAACTGCACGTACGTGTCAATAACACATTTACTAGAGATAATGTTGGATAGCACAATAATATGAAAAGAATCTTAATTAATAGAGAAATTAAAAATTTTAAATTTGTCATTATCAATTAAAACAATTAATTTAAAAGAGATCCAAATGAATGGTAGTGTTTCGAAATTGCATTTTTAAGCAGTGTTGAGTTCTGCAATTTAGTTATATTTTTGTAAAATTTGGATCATTTTTTTTTTTTTTTTTTTTTTTTTTTTTTTTTTTTTTTTTACAGTCTTAACCATCTATTTCTTCAAAAAATTAAGATTAGTATCATCTGTAACTTAATCTCTTAATTTCTCATACTCCTAACATCATTGTCTGGGATGGAAGATGTAGGAATATAAGAACTAATAAAAAATAAAATAAACCTATACCTAGGTCAAGCCATGATATCATAATGACAATTAGAGCGTATAACAATCGTCCACCATTCCCATATCAAATAAAAGTAATGTAATCCATCATAAATATTAACATAGCAATACTCAGGTGACTTTATCCAAACTTTACGGAACCGAAACAAACATCTATATCGGGCCCTCACTCTTGACCACAATTATGACACCAAAAACTAATTTCTCATTTACAAGAATAAACACAATTATTATCATTCACAGTATAGACCAAACTTAGACTACTCATGCCTAAGTTGCCTATATATCTTACATCGGGAATCTAGTTTCCGTAGTTCCTAATTTGTTTTCTAGTTTTCTCATCCCGTTTATTAATAATGAATTGAACATTAACATCATTCTCAATATACATATCAATATTTCAATATGTGACAACAATCCATACAGTCTCATGCAATTTCATGTTATGGGCATGATGGAATGCAAAGACCAATGCATCCTATATCGTCTATCTACCCCCAATCTTATTCTGGGACGGGTGACTTTTAGCCAAGTACACGGGCTCACCAACCATATCATTTTCAGCGCTCACGGCAAACGCATGTATATATCTCATATAAATATACCATGTGGGGAATCGAGTTATACCCCACAGGTGAAAGACTCAAGGGCATCGAGTTACACCCCCTGACCCTTCCGTTAGAGAATCGAGTTACACCTCTAGTCGGGCATCCGCATATCCTAGGCAGGTATCTGCTTATCCCAAGCAGGTACTCAGCTGCAGTCCGGAAAAATCTCATAATCAATGTATTTTGTATTTACGTCCCAACTCCATATGACTAAGCTCTAATCATATACATCGACCGGGGATCATCTAGTGGTTTCAAAATCTCATTTTATCATTTTTCTCAAAATCATGATTCTCCTCAATATATACAACCCGTGTCTCAGCACGTCAACATGCAATCATGGCACTCTTGGTTGATGCATAATCATAATGCAACCGGATAAGACCAACTCCAACCCCAATACACATGATATGCTTAATTATTAAATTAAATATTAACTCAATATAAAATAACATTCACATCCATCTCATTCAGGATTTGGAACCCATTTTATATTTAGAAAACACATATAAACAAGTTCGGGGGTTAAAATAAATGTCAGGGGGCCAAAATTAACCAAATCAGACAAAATGGCTCACGGTGGTCCGAACCACCCGTCAACCAGTCCAGACCGGTTCGGACCACAGAGACCTCGAACTTATCTTGGTTCATTCCAAGCACAAATCGAACTCAAATTCTTCCAATCCAAGCACCAACTCAACCAAAACTCAAATAGAAGCATTTTAATACTTAAATCTCACGTTTTCATGACTTCAATTCAAGAAATAACTCAAGAATACGTAAAATCTATCAGCACATATACATATATATACACACAGACACATTTATATACAACTTTCTCTACACTTAGCCAAATCATGCATTTATATATATATATATACGAAAATGATCTCTACGACTTCTAGAACATGAATCTAAGTCTCACTTACCTCGAATCTGAAGGAAAACGTAGAAAAATGTAGAAAATCGATTTGGCCTTCGAATTTCAAATTCCGATTTCTTCCACCTCGTTGTGAATATCGCGAAATGGACCATACCACGACAATCACTGCGTTGAAATCTTCCAGAATCGATCAATTTCTGACTCCGAATCTCTCTCTTTCTCTCTCTTTGTTTTCTTCTCTGGTCGGCTGAGAACCAAAGGAAAAGAAAAGAAAAGGGGAAAAGAAGAGAAGGAAGAAAAGAGAAAGAAAAGAAAAGCCAGTTGGGCACTTGGCCCAGTTTATCAACCGAATATCACTTCAGGCCAAACCTAGCCCAGTAAAAATACAATAATCCACTTAAGCTAAATAAAAATATTTTATTTACCCATAATAATGCATAAATATCCCAATTTAAAACACCGGGTGTTACATACTCCCACTTTTATAAAATTTCATCCTCAAAATCTATAATACACTATTCAGTCATCAAACAAAAAGGAGTATCTCACCCGTATCACCGACTCACGTTCCTAAGTGGATTCCTCAACTCCACGGTGCCGCCACAACACACGAACCAACGTGATGGTCTTGCCAGGAAAAACCTGTTGACGCATGTCCTCAATCCGGATTGGCAGATTCTCAATAGTCATATCTTCCTCAATGTTTAATTCTTTCCAACTAATGATATCAAAAGGATCCGCATATACTTTTGGAGTATAGAAACGTGGAACACATTATGAACCCGAGCTAACTGTGGAGGAAATGCCAATCAATACACCACATCGCCAATTCCAGCAATAATCTTAAAGGATCCAATATACCTTGGCGAGAGCTTTTCATGTTTCCCAAAATGAACAATACCTTGTCCTTGTGAAACCCTTAAAAACACAAAATCACCTACCTAAAACTCCAACGGCCGCCTCCATTTATCTGCGTAACTTTTCTGTCTACTTTGGGCACTCAAAAGGCTCTATCGAATGACTTGAATCTTCTCTGACGCTTATCTCATCAAATCAGGACTAACCGATATAGGTTCTCTAGCTTCAGCCCAACACAATGAAGATCTGTAAGATCGCTCATATAAAGTTTCATAAGGAGCCATACTAATACTTGCTTGAAAGTTGTTATTGTACACAAATTTAACTAATGGTTAATGGCTCTCCCAATTTTTCCCTAACGTCAGCACACATGATCTCAATATATCATCCAAAATCTAAATCGTTTGCTCGGATTGTCCATCTGTTTGTGGATGAAATGCCGTACTAAAATATAGTTGAGTCCCCAGTGCCTCTTGTAAATTATGCCAAAACTGCGCCGTGAACACTAGATCTTAGTCAGACATCAAAACTGCGCCGTGAACACTGGATCTTAGTCAGACATAATTGATCATGGTGTGCCATGCAACTGACTAATCTCCTGAATGTAGAGCTGACATTGCTTCTCCATGGAATCCTTATTTCTCACGTGTAGAAAATGAGCCGACTTCGTCAATCGGTTCACAATCACCCAGATAACAGTATGCCTCATTCGAGTCCTTGGCAATTCCGTCACAAAATTCATGGTCACATGATCCCACTTTCATTGTGCCACGGGCAATGACTGTAACAACCCAGCCGGCCTCTGGTGCTCAGCATTCATTTGCTGACAGGTTAGGCAACAAGACACAAATTTTGCCATATCCTGCTTCATACCGCTCCACCGGTATTACCGTCCCAAATCCTTATACATTTTAATCCCTCCAGGGTGCACAGCAAACCTCGAATGGTAAAACTCTTAGAGTACTTCTTCTCTAATTCTATCCATATCAAGCACAAAAATCTTACCCTTAAACTTCAAATGCCCTTTTGTGGATAAACTCCAGTCCTCAGCTTCTTGTTCTAAAGACAAGTAATACTTCATATTTTGACAATACTGGTCCATCTGTTGAACTTCAATAACCTGTGTCAATAATATAGGCACCACTTGCAAATAATTCACACTGGAGTACATAGTGCCACATTCATCGTCTTCTTCCCACCAAAATTCAAACTTACCAATATCTTCCTGAATATGCCACTGAGAATGAATCATTGCCGTAGCAAAATTTTGTGACTTTCTACTCAAAGCATCAGCCACCACATTAGCTTTCCCTGGATGAAAATGAAAATTGAAGTCATAATCCTCCAGGTACTCCATTCACCTCTTCTGTCTCATATTCAAATCACGTTAAGTAAACAAGTACTTCAAACTCTTGTGATCTGAATACACATTAAAACTTTCATCATACAAATAACTCCGTCAAGTCTTCAAGGAAAAGACCACCGTGGCTAACTCCAAATCATGCGTAAGGTAATTCCTCTCATGCGGCTTCAACTGCTTGGACCCATACGCTATCACTTGATCATTTTGCATTAGCACACATCCCAAACTTTCACGTGAAGCATCACAATACACCGAATATTTCTCTATACGTTAAGGTATTATCAACACTAGAGCTTCTGTCAACCTCATCTTCAATTCATTAGAAGCATATTGGCATACATCGTCCCAGTTAAACTTTACCTATTTCCGAGTCAACTGAGTCAACGAGCCCTTCAACTGAGAGAAATTCTAAATAAAGTGGCGGTAATAACTAGCCAACCCAAGAAACTGCGGATTTCAAAAACACATCTCGGTCGCGCCCAATCTAACACAGTCGAAACCTTGGAAGGATCTACTACAATTCTTTAACCAAAAACTACATGTCTCAAAAACTTCACCTTGGACAATCAAAATTCACACTTGTTAGCCTTAGTGTACAACTTATGGTCCCAAAGTGTCTGGAGTTCTTCTCATTCAACCTCAAATTAACTAATACCCAAAAAACTTCCTAACGCACCTCATGTCAAGTAATAGAGATGGCAGCACTGCCCTTATCTCACCCCGAATCTTAACACAGTGTCATCAAGTAAAATAGTCGTTACCAACTTACGATGACAATCAATCGTCACCCGATAACTGGACAGCCAAACCATCCATAAAATAACATCAAATTTGTTCATCGTTAAAATCCTCAAATCGATCTATAGTAGAACAGCACCCGACGACAGAACACAATCCCTATAATTCTAATTCACCAATAAACCATTACCCATCGGAGAACCTATATACACTGGCTCTTCGAGCCATTCAAATTCGAATCTAAAACCTTTACCCTTTTCATAATGTCCCATAACCACCATTCCTAATATTAGAATTATCTTTTAACAATTTGTAATTCTCACATTTAGGCTCGTCTAGCTGTCACCAGTCATGTAATTTACCATTAATTTCAATGTCCCACCAAACATTCACACTAACCTCTGACATGGTCACAACTTAAATGATAATCCTGGTCCTTACCATATCCACAAACAACCATAATATAGGATATCGCAATTTTTAGATTTTAATTCACATAATAAATGTTAAGAAATTCAGTGAAACATAACAAAACGCATAAGTTTTACTACCCAAGGCCCAAAGTATTCGCAACCTAGAGCTCTGATACCATATTATCATGCCCTTTACATCATTGTTCGGGACAGACGGCATAGGAATATAGGAAGTAATAAAAACATAAAATAAACCTAAACCTAGGTCAAGTCATGATATCATAATCACAATTAGAGCGTATGACAATCATCTCTCATTCCCATATCAAATAAAAGTAATGTAATCTATCATAAATATTAACATAGCCATACTCAAGTGACTTTATCCAAACTTTACGTAATCGAAACAAACATCCATATCGGGCCCTCACTCTTGGCCACACAATTATGACAACCAAAAATAATTTTTCATTTAAAAGAATGAATACAATTATTACCATTCACAGTATAGATCGGACTTAGGCTACTCATGCATAAGCTGCCTACGTATCCTACCTCGGGAATCAGGTCTCCGTAGTTCTGAATTTATTTTCTAGTTTTCTCATCCCATTCATTAACAATGAATTAAACATTAACATCATTATCAATATACATATTAATATTTCAATATGTGACAACAATCCATGCAGTCTCATGTAATCTCATGTCATGAGTATGATGGTATGCAATGACCAATGCATCATATATCCTCCATCTATCTCTAACCTTATTCTGGGACGAGTGACACTTAGCCAATCACACAGGGCACCAACCACACCGTTTCCAGTGCTCACGACAAATGCATGTGTATATTTCATGTAAATATACCATGTGAGAAACCGAGTTACACCCCCACAAGTGTCATACTCAGGGGCACAAGTTATATCCCCTGGCCCTTCCGCTGGAGAACTAAGTTACACATCTAGTCGGGCATCCGCCTATCCCAGGTAGGTATCTACTTATCCCAAGCAGGTATTTGGCTGGAGTCTGAAGAAATCTCATAATCAATGTATTTCGTATTTACGTCACAACTCCGTATGACTAAGCTCTAGTCATATACATCGACTGGGGATCATCCGGTGGTTTCAAAATCTCATTTTATCATTTTTCTCAAAATCACGAATCCCTTTAATATATACAACCCGTGCCTCGGCACGTCAACATTCGATCATGGTACTCTCGGCCAATGTATAATCATAATGCAATTGGAAGAAACCAACCCCAGCCCCAATACACATGATATGCTCAATCATAGAATTAAATATTAACTCAATATAAAATCACATTCATATCCATCTTATTCAGGATTTCAAACCCATTTTATATTTAAAAAACACATATAAATAAGTTTGGGGGCCAAAACTAACCAAACTGGACAAAATGGCTCACAGTTGGTCCGGACTTGAAACTTATCGAGGTTCGTTCCAAGCATAAATTGGACCCAAATTTGTCTAATTCAAGCCCTAACTCAACCAAAACTCAAATAGAAGCATTCCAATGCTTAAATCTCATGTTTTCATGACTTCAATTCATGAAATAACTCAAGAATATGTAAAATCTATCAACACATATGCATATATATACACACACATATATATAACTTTCTTTACACATAGCCAAATCATGCATATATATATATATACGAAAATAAGTCTTACCTACCTCGAATCTGAAGAAAAACGAAGAAAAATGTAGAAAATCGATTTGGCCTTCGAACTTCAAACTCTGATTTCTTCTACCTCGTTGTGAATCTCGCGAAATGGACCACACCATGACGATCACTGTGTCAAAATCTTCCAGAATCAACCAATTTCTGACTTTGAATCTGTAATACCCTAGATGCTTGAGAGGAATGTAAATAGAATTTTGAATCGATCTTGGATACTCTTAAGTGTTTATGAGGTGGCTTGAACCCCTAACTAGGTTTTGGATGCAAACTTTGTTTCGAGGAAGCACATATGGAAGATATGTTTTAACCTAAAAGAAAACCAAGGTATTGGGAGTTCAAAGAGTAGTAAATTAACAACCTTAGCCCTCTAATTTGGCTTAAATGTTTGGGATTAATTTTAGAGGTAAAAAGAAGTGAATAGTGTTAAGTATACAACTCAAGAGAAGATGGTGTCTTATTTTTAAGTAAAAAAAGGGACATAAAGGGAATAAGTGCAAAAGAAGGCATTTCTTCCAAGTATAGCCGGCCATGTGGTTTGTGGAAAGTCCACATTTGATCAATATACATATATGAGGGAGCATAAATAGAAAGAAAAAGATATTCGGCCATATGGGTGCCAAG
>JAVXUM010009607.1:0-10233 GCA_035590655.1 Pouteria glomerata | reverse complement strand
AAAAGTAATAGTTTTTTTTCAGTATGACCAATATCCTTAAAAGTTTGTAAAGTATGACGTAAATACAATTTTCTGTATATATATTTCAGATTGTTCATGTGTTTCGGGCTTAAATTTGGCAATGGGCTTTGAAGGTGTAACTGGATAAGTGGCTGGGTTGGGCTTTCTACTCGAGCTACCAACAAAAATAAAAAAAATAATTAACTTTATCAATTTTTTTTTAATTTTTTATCAACTTTTTTCAATTTCTTCAATTAGATTTTTTTAATTTTTTTAATTTTCTTTAACTTTTACAAATTTTTATTAAACTCTTAATTACCAACTAATCTGTCAGATATATATATATATATAAAAGGTGCAAAGTTATACTTTTTTGGGTGAGCCAAATGACTGCTAATTAGGATACACAATTTTAAATGGAACTACATCATCTTTAATATGAAAATTTTGAAATATTTTAAAGATTTTAAAATAATTTTAAGAAATTTGAAAAAAAATCCTTGAAAGTATTGTAAAAACCCTACAAACTTTGGTACCTTACAATTTTTACTATTACAAATAAAACATGAGTGGTACGGTGAAGTTAAAAATTTTATGAAAATAATTTTTGATGAGATTATTATTTTTTTCTATAAATAATCCTTAATCACTAATAACTGCTCATCATTTAAAAGTGATCTATAAGTAATTTTATTAATTTTCGTAAATTATTTAAGTAATTTTATCTTTATAATTTTTTGTTTTCCTTAAATGCCCTTTAACAATCTCCTACTCTTATAATATTCTTTTATTTTATTTAATTTTTTTCAATAAGAATATATAAATGGTTTAAGTAGTTGTTTATTTATAATGTGCACAAGTATTTTTAGTGGTTACGAAATTTTTTTGATATTTCATATAATTATATTTAAAAATGTGATTGGTGATTATATCAAAAAGAATTATTTTAAAAAGAATGAATAATAAAAAATAAATATCAATGAAAATAAAGTTTATATATATAATTTAAAGGCATATTGGCATATAAAAAAGGAAAAAGAAATATATTTGGTTTCAAAAGCACTGAAAAAGATCTTCTAACTATTTTAATTTTATCATTTATTTGATCTTATTTTTGAAAAACAAGACAAATAACAGAACATCTAAATGCAATTTCCATGAATAAAATCAAAAGATTTTTTCCAAAATTAATCACCAAATAAGTTAATGCAAGCAAAGTTTATATATATTTAATTTAAAGGCATATTGGCATGAAGGGTGGGATATTTTCCATTTTTTTGCTCCTTTGATCTTGATTTATGAAAAACGAGAAGAAAAATAGAGTAACTAAATGCAATTTTAAACTTTAAAATCAAAATTAAGACTATTTTTAAAATTAATCTCCAAAAACATTAATGCAAATAATATATATACATGTATTTAATTTAAAAGGTATTTTGTTAAGTCCCTAATCTTGTAGTCAAGAACAGACAATATAAGAATATGGAAATTAAACAATATAAATAAAATCTGCTCCAAGGTTAAATCATAAAATAATAATAAAAATAGAACACCCAGACTCGTCCTTCTTTCTTATTTTAAATAAATAAAAACGACATTATCAATATAAATTATAGTGTTACATCCCGGTGACACAATCTAAGGGTTGTACAGTTAAATAAATGTCATCATAATACAATTTCATAATGGAAATATATCTGAAACTCACACCCCGAGTCACATAAATAAAAATATAATAATCCAACCATAAAATAAAATAACATGATTGGTCAATCCATCTGTTTCAACTTAATTTTAGGTGACTACTCGCTAACCTCGTTAAGTCACATAAAATATAGATGATATTAGCAAACTTACTTAGTAAATAAGACGTGTTAATGTGCGCGAGTGAGCAATAATTAAACATATAATACTACTCACAACAATATCCACACAAATATAATATCATAATGTAAATGTAATGCAATACAATAACTAATATATTCTCTAATCTCCATCTACTCTTAACCTTATCCTAAAGCAGGTGACGTTTAGCAAAACGCACAGAACCACCAACTGTACCGTTTAACGTTCATAGTAAACAATAATCTCAATATATAATCGCAGGTAGGGAATCATGCCACACCTACACCGGTGTAAGACTCAAAGTAATCGTGTTATACCTCCTGGTCCTTCTATTGAAAAACTGTGTTACACCCCTAATTAAATATCTGCTTAGTTTAAGTAGGGTCTGGCTACAATCCGAAAAAAATCATCTCAACTTTAAATGACTAAATTCTAGTCATATATATCAACTGGAGATCATACAGTATTTTTAAAATCTTATTTTATAATTTTTTTTAAAAATTATAGATCACATTCATATATATAACCTGTGTCTCGGCACCTCAATCATATCCATATGGTAATCTCGACTAATTAATAATTACAATATCAAACTGGATGATACAATTCCAGTTACATGCATATGATGTGCTTAATCATATAAATAAGTATCATCTTAATATAAAAATGCATTGTTATTAAGCTTAATGATGACTGGGATTCATTTAATCTTTAAAAATCATTAATAAATAGTTTGAGGCTAAAACATGTATTAGAAAAAAATTTCAAAATTATTTTTAAAATTCTGCTAAATTGTGTTTCGATGCTAAGGCTACTGTCTGGATACTAAGAACTGCCGTCCAGACACCTGCTATTCGAACACCTGAGGTAGTTGTGCAAATACTAAAGCCCAGTACCCAATTTTTGGGTTCATTTGAAACGAAACTCGAACTTTAAAATATCCCTAAATCATTCATTTAAGCCTTAAACTCAATAATAAATCATATATAAACACTTAAACAATATGTTTCTATATTATTAATTTGATTCAAGAATAACCAAAATATATATAAAATCTTCACAAATATATGCATCTACATATATATATACTAGTTATGCCCGTGCCTTTGGCACGTGGGTGACTCTCTTTTTGACACATTTATACCTATCAAAATTAATGAGTGGTATTGTAAGATAGATATATATATATCATAAACATTACAATACTCAATCAAATTAAGCGTGTAATATATCAAAATTATCTTAACAACTTTTAAAATACAAATATAAGTCTCATTTACCTCAGATCGAAAAAGAAAAGAAGAAATAAGAAGATTTGGGTTTTGGCTCTTGAACTTCCGTCTTCAATTTCTCCTACCTCGAGTGAAATTATGAAAAACGGATACCACCAGGATGTTTACGACGTTGAATACTATTCTAATCCATCAACCTCCTTCTTTTGAGCATACTTTCTCTTTCTACTCTCTCCCCTTTTTTTTTTTTTTTTTTTCTCGCTTCTAGGAGCCAAAGCAAGAAAAGAAGAGGAGAAGAAAGTAGAAAGAAAAAAAAAAAAAAATGATGGTTGGTCCTTTGGCCTAATTATCCAACCCAATACTATTCTAGGTCAACTTTGGTGCAGGAAAAATAAAATAAATCCAACCAAAAAAATACAATCTTCGTCTAAATATTTTATTAGCCTAAAATAATATATAAATAGTCAAAATTAAATACCGGGTGTTACACATTTTTGGCATGTGAAGAAATGTGAAAAATATTTTCAATTTTTTTGTTTCTTTGATCTTGATTTTTGAAAAACCAAGATGAAAATAGAGTAAATAAAAGAAATTTCAAAAAAGAAAATCAAACTTGTGACTATGTCTAAAATTAATCACCAAATAGGCTAATGCAAATAAAGCTTGTATGTATTTAATTTAATGGCATTTTGGCATGTAAAAGAGGGGTGTGAAAACAAATTTCAATTTTTTTTTTAATCTTGATTTATGAGAAAAGAAGGCAAAAAAAATAATATATTACTTACTGTCTTACATTAATGGCCAATTTGATCGAAATTTTAAAATTACAAAATATAAAGTAATTAAAATTGTAAAGGGAATATGCCTTAAAAAGTTAGAAAATATATAAACTGAAATTAAAATTCTGGGGATAATATATATCTAATTATTTTCTAAATATTTTTAATTATTGAATTTTATTAATTATTTAATGTAGAGATTATTTAAATAATTTAATTTAAAATAAAATATTATTTAAATAAATTATAATGTTATCTACATAAACAAAGCAATTGGATGTATACTCGTTTGTTGTTTAAACGACTTTAAGCAAATTCATTTGTTCAATCGTCGAGTATTTGGGGGTAAACTCGTTAATTTTGTTGAACAAACAACTTTGCTCTCATTTCGGTAAATAAATTCAAAATCCTCTCAAATTTGTACATTTCTCTTTGCTTTGCCTACTGTTGTTGTTTTCTCCAAAGATTGTCAGTTGCTTCGGGCTTAAATTTGGTAATGGGCCTGGAAAGTGTAAATGGATAATTGGCTGGGTTGGGCTTTCTATTCGGGCTACCAACAAAAATAAAAAATAATCAACTTTATCAACATTTTTTAATTTTTTTACCAACTTTTTCAATTTCTTTTACTAAATTTTTTTAATATTTTTAAATTTTCTTTAACTTTTGCAAATTTTTATCAAATACTTAATTACCCACTACCCCGTCAAATATAGAAAAAGAAAAAAAGAAAAAAAATAAGTGAGAAGTTATATTTTTTTTGGTGAGCCAAACGACCGCTATTTAGGATCCACAATTTTAAATGGAAGTATATAATCTTTAATATATTTTGAAATATTTTCAAGATTTTAAAATAATTTTAAGAAATTTGAAAAAAAATCCTTGAAAAGTACTGTAAATACCCTACGAACTTTGGTACCTTCCTACAATTTTTACTATTACAAAGAAAGCATGAGATATGGTGAAATTAAAAATTTTATGGAACTAATTTTTGATGAGATTTTTATTTTTTTTTTCTATTAATAATCCTTAATCACCAATAACTACTCATCGTTTAAAAGTGATAAGTAATTTTTATCTTTTTATTTTTGTTGTTTTCCTTAAATACCCTTTAAACACCTAGTACTCTTATGATATTCTTTTATTTTATTTAAATAAAATTTCAATATAAACGATTTAAATAATTATTTATTTATAATGTGCACAATTATTTTTATTGGTTAAGAATTTTTTTGATGTTTCATATAATTATCTTTAAAAATGTGATTGGTGATTATATCAAAAAGATTTATTTTAAAAAGAATGAATAATTAAAAAAAATATCAATGAAAATAAAGTTTATATATATATAAAGGCATATTGGCATATAAAAAAGGAAAAACAATAAATATATTTGGTTTCAAATCTTTTAACTATTTTAATTTTATCATTTATTTGATCTTATTTTTGAAAAGCAAGACAAATAATAGAACATCTAAAAGCAATTTCCATGAATAAAATCAAAAGACTTTTTCCAAAATTAATCACCAAATAAGTTAATGCAAACAAAGTTTATATATATTTAATTTAAAGGCCTATTGGCATGAAGGGTGGGATATTTTCAATTTTTTTGCGACTTTGATCATGATTTATGAAAAATGAGAAGAAAAAGAGAGTAACCAAATGCGATTTTAAAGTATAAAATCAAAATTAAAACTATTTTTAAAATTAATCACCAAATACGTTAATGCAAATAAAATTTATATATATATATACATGCATTTAATTTAACAAGTATTTTATCAAGCCTCTAATCTTATAGTCTGGAACAGATGATATAAGAACATAGAAATTAAATAGGTTAAGTCATAAAATAATAATAAAAATAGAGCAACCAAACTCGTCCTTCATTCTTATATTAAATAAATAAAAATGATATCATCAATATAAATTCTAACATCACACCCTGGTGATACGATCCAAGACTTGTACAGTCAAATAAATATCATCATAATATAATTTCATAATGGAAATAAAGTTAAGACCCACACCTTGGAACATAAAAATAAAAATACAATAATCCAACCATAAAAATAAATTAACATGATTCGTTAATCTATCAGTCTCAACTTAACTCTAGGTGATTATTCTCTATCCTCGTCGGGTCACCTAAAATATAAATGGGATGATCAAACTTGCCTAATAAATAAGACGTGTTAGTGTGCACAAGTGAACAATAATCAAACATATAATACTACTCACAATAATATCCACAAAAATATAATATAACAATGTAAATGTAATGCAATGCAATAATTAATACATTCTCTAATCTCTATCTACCCCTAACCTTATCTTAGAGCAGGTGACATTTAGCAAAATACGCAGGACCACCAATCGTACCGTTTGACGTTTATGACAAATGATAATTTTAATATATAATTGCAAGTAGGGAATCATGTTACACCCTCACCGATGTAAGATTCAGAGAAACTGTGTTATACCCTTTGGTCCTTCTATTAGAGAACTGTATTACACCCTTAGTTAAGTATCTGTTTAGCTTAAGTAGAGTCTGGCTACAATTCGGAGAAAATCTTATAGTCATATCTCATAATTAACGTCTTAATTCCAGATGACTAAACTCTAGTCATATATAACTAGTAGGGATCATTCAGTATTTTTAAAACTTCATTTTATTATTTTTCTCAAAATTATGGATCTCATCTTATATATAACCCATACCTCGGCACGTTAATCATATCCATATGAAAATCTCGACTAATCAATAATTATAATATCAAATCAAATTGGATGATGCGATCCTAGTTTTCATGCACATGATATACTTAATCATATAAATAAATATCATCTCAATGTAAAAATGCATTGTCATTAGATTTAATGATGATTGGGATTCGTTTAATCTTTAAAAATCATTAATAAATGGTTTGGGGATGAAACATGTATTAGAAAGAAATTTCAAAACTATTTTGAAAATTTTGCTAAACCACACTTTGACGCCAAGGCATTGTCCAAATACTAGGAATTACTGTCCAAACACCAAAGCTCAATACCTAGTTTTTTGGTTCATTTTCAATGAAACTCTAGTTTCAAAACATCCTCAAATTATTCATCTAAGTCCTAAACTTAATAATAAATCATATGTAAACACTTAAACAGCATGTTTCTATATCATTAATTTGGTTCAAGAATAACCCAAATATATGTAAAATCTCCACAAATATATGCATATACATATATATATACACCATAAATATTGCAATACTCAATCAAATCAAGTGTATAATATATTAAAATTATCCTAATAACGTCTAAAATACAAATATAAATCTCACCTATTTCAGATCGAAAAAGAAAATAAGAAATAAGAAGATTTGGGTTTTGGCTCTTGAACTTCCGTCTTCAATTTCTCTCAGCTTGAGCAAAATCACGAAAAATGGACACCACCATGATATTTACGGCATTGAATACTATTCTGATCCATCAACCTCCTTCTCTAGAGCACACTTTTTCTTTCTGCTCTCTCTCTCTCCTCTCTCTCCCTCTTTTTTTTTCTTGTTTCTGGGAGCCAAAGCAAGAAAAAAAGAAGAGAAGAAAGAAAGAAAAAAAAGAAAAAGGAAAGAGAAAAGAATTATTGGGCCTTTGGCCTAACTATTCGACCCAATACTATTTTAGGCTAACTTTTACCTAAGAAAAATAAAATAAACCGAATCAAACAAATACAATCTCTCTTCAAATATTTTATTGGTCTAAAATAATACATAAATAACCAAAATTAAATACCGGGTGTCACACATTTTGGCATGTGAAGAAAAAGTGAAAAATACTTTCAATTTTTTTGTTTCTTTGATTTTGATTTTTGAAAAACCAAGATGAAAATAGAGTAAATAAAAGAAATTTCAAAGAAGAAAATCAAACTTAAGACTGTCTAAAACTAGTCACCAAATAGGCTAATGCAAATAAAGCTTATACGTATTTAATTTAATGGCATTCTGGCATGTAAAAAAGGGTTGAAAACAAATTTCAGTTTTTGTTTTTTTTGTTTTTTTTTTTTTTTGAATCTTGATTTATGAGAAAAACAAGGCAAAAAAGAAAATGGAACAATTAAATGAAAATTCAAAACAATAAAGCAAAAGACTTTTTATAAAATTAATCACCTAGGTCTAAACTTTCCATAATTAATCCATTTTGCCACATCTATTCTTAATTTTCATTCTTTAATATAAATTACGACTGCTAATTAAGCATCTTTCTTTCGTTGAAATCATTCTTTACATGATATGTCCACCCATTTGGGTACCTCTCTCGTTTTATAAATGGTTGTTTTTATTGTTGTTATTTGTAGGAGTAGTGTTATTCTATCACAATTTATTATAAAAATGGCGTGAGTGTTTAACAAGTAACAATCACATTGTATTATGTTATAATTAGATTCATAATTCGTGTGGATTTAAGTTTTTACTCATTCTAGTTATAAGTTTTGGTAATATGTTATTTTCCTACAACAAATCCTCTCCTTCAAGTCGCACGTTACTTTTTACCACATCATTTGAAATTTAACTTTTATATAACATTTCTCTAATTTGGAATTTGTAATTATTATTATTCTAAACTTTCTATTGATATAAGTAGGGCTGGGCTAAGAATATTTTATCTGCCCATCGGGTCCAGATTTAATTCTCAAGTCCACCCATTGAAAAAAAAAATTTTATTTTAAAAAATAAACTATATTATTAGATAAAAATAATTCAAAAATTATAAAAGTAAGTAGTTTAGTCACAAAATATATATGTTTTAAAGAATTTGACATAAGAACTTAATTTTTATAAAAAAAAAGTTCAAAAAGAATAATATCTATTTAATATTTTAGGCCAGGCCGAGCTCAGGCCCACAAAATCAATCTAAGCTTTAAAAATAATAAATCGGGCCTAGGCAGGCCTAGCAGGACCAATCCTAAAATGTCCACATCTGGATGTAACTCTTAACCTATATATCCATTAAACATTATCGAATATTTAGTTCGCATGCATAGACATTTTTGATTGTATTTTCATTTTCATTTTCTTATTTCTTGCTTATACGGAGGTTATTATACATAATGTATAGACATATTGCAATATATAAAGCATACATTCCTTTTTCTCTATCTTTTTATTTTTTAAATTGTATTAGAGTAAGTTTTAGAGAACTCTTTCCTTCTTCACTTCTTAAGGAGTATTTGGAGGTATAATTTTTAGTCAAAAGTTATAAATTGTAACTTTTAGTGTGTTTGGTGAAACAAGTTACAATTTTTAATAATTTTTAGTAATTTTTAGTAATTTTTTACAACTTTTGACTATTTAGTAAGATTTTTGGCAACTTTTGATAATTTTTAGTAATCTCAAGCAACTTTTAGTGATTTGTAGTAACTTTTGATTTGAAAAGTTATTGTAACAAATTAGAAAAATAGCAACTTTTGATATTTTTATCAAATACTTAATTAGCAATTGATATTTTTTTATTAAAATTGTGTTGCCAAACGCAGCCTTAATCTATATATAAACTTTTTTTTGAACTCAATGCACCTTTGCCTCTCAACATGAGCGTAACATGTCCATTACCAATTAGGATTTATCTCACATCAATAAATGTTTATATTTTACTTATGTGATGATTTGCCTTCCGGAATCATGGTTCTATTTGCAATTGAATTAGGCTAGGAGTTGGAGTCTTTTTAGGCTATGGCTTGTGACTACAAACACAGGCGGATACATATAAGGGCAAGAGGTTCTCTTTAAAAGTAAAATTTTTATAAAAAATAGTATAATTTTTAAGATATTTTTATATTTTTGTTCTTATAAAATATATCTCTTAAAATATATTACCCCTATACCTCAAATAATTTATAAGTTTTGTCCTCATTAAAAATAAAATTTTTATAAAAAATAATATAATTTTTAAAATATTTTTATAATTTTATCCCCATAAAATATATCTTTCAAAATAAATTATCCTTATATATTAAACAATTTATAAGTTTTGCCTTATTTTTAAATTAAGTATATTATCTTTACTCATTAACTTAATTCCACTATAACAAAATTCTGAACCTGACACTTACCACAAACACATAGTTCAAGATTTTGGAAGTTTAAGAAAATTCACGCCTATGCCCACGGTTTCACCGCACTTGCATCCTCCATACTAGTTTTATCTGGAGACTTCTGGAAACTGGGATCATCTCCGAGATGGATAACATGTGTGATATGCTCAAAATATTGTATAAAATACGAAAAGATGATGTGATATGTGTTCGGCAGCAAGAAATACCACCGAGCGTGATCACCACGTCCACTGAAATTGGGTGAAGTTGGAGCTGCAAGACAAAGAAAGTTAGAAGA
>JAVXUM010009586.1:0-10234 GCA_035590655.1 Pouteria glomerata | reverse complement strand
TTGGGGGGGAGGGGAAGGGGTTGGATTGGAAAGAGAATAAATTTTATAGAGGGAAAAAAATAAATAAAAGAAAAAAAATCTAATTAGCCAATTTGGTTCAAGTAAGAAAAAAGAATATACAGAGGGATAATTATATTTTTACCCCTATACTTAAGGTAAAAATTACTTATATCCCTGAATTTTAAAAACCTTACTTTGTATCCCTTGTACTTTCAGCTAAAGTAAAATTGTAAATGGCGCTAAATTTTTAAATAAAAAAAAGAAAAACCTCGTTAAAAACTAAATAAAATCAAGGCTGTTAGTGCAGGTAATATAAAGTCCAGGAGGTATAAAAACAATTTTTAAACTTACTTATAGTCAAAACCATTATGTTTTACGGATTTTTTAATATTTTCATTTTAATCCAAAGTATAAGGAATGTAAAGGTAGATTTTTAAAATTTAGAAAGTGTTAGTAATTTTCACCTTAAGGACAGGAGATGAAAAAATAACTACCCCATATAAAAAACAAGAAAAATGAAGGATTTGGAGTGTAATGGCAGCAAAAAGACAATTAAGTGTTTTAGTAAGGGCAAAAGAGTAAATTTAACATTTCCCATTGGCACTGTAAATGACAAAATATGGCAGGAGGACAATCGTAAGGTGCAAACAATCGTCAGTTCTTGCACCTTAGGCAGGAGGTTTATTATTAGCATACCCTCAAAGGAGGCTTAAGTAAATTGCCCTGATGATAATGATTAGCCCAGACTTTTAAGTTGAACAACATAACTACAACATTCACAGCTTGAACTTGGGAATGCAAAGCATTACATGATGAAAGTGACATGACCAAACTAATAGATGTGCATCCAAAAGAGGATAAGACAAGTATTTAGATGAATAATCCCCACCATATAAGCATCTCATAAGGCTGCCTTAAACTACTCTTACCGTGCGTCACATAGGTTGGAGGAAAGGGGAAACGGAACTCCAGAAAGGTCAAACTGAATCACAAGGGTCAAAGCACCATCCAACACATAGCAGGTAAATAATTTGATTTCTCCAGTAAGAGTGTTGACCTGAAGAGGCTAGATTTTCAAACCTATAACCCCATTTGTTTTATTTTATTATTTATTTTATTTTTATTTTATGAGAATGTAGCAACTACTACACACAGGGATGGGGACTACAGGCCCCGGTTGATGAGCTGGGGGTTACCAAGTCTTACGCTCCGTTTGGGTACCAAAACCTGGTTTTTTATTTTTTGTAATTTATATTCGTCTTATATGGCTTTTTTCACCAAAAATTTATTTTCTTTTTAGAACCTGTAAATTTTAGGAGTGTTGATTGCATTAGTAAAAAATAAAAAATAAAAAAAAGAATTGAATATCGGCTACCAGAAACCCAGCAGAAAATTGAAGTAGCAATATCCACAATCAGCAATCACATCACGTAGATGATATGATTTCACATCACGTAGATGATATGATTTCAACTTTCATTTGTTCTGCCTACAAATAATAACGTGTTCTAGCCCACCACATGTATATCCAGCTCAGAATTTCAGATCATAAAGGAAGGCAGGAAACCCACCTGATGATGGAAATGGTCATGGTAGTCCTATACAACTCGAAACCATGTCCCACCACACATTGGACAGCCATAAGCCCAGCGACTGATCCACCACATTTCCCTTTCATTCTGATTATGTGTATTGCTGGAACCCGGTGAAGCAAAAGCTGATGTCTGCCGCAAACATCTTATGCACTGCATACAAGGAGGTAAAAAACAAAATGTAACTAAAAATAAAGAAGGGCAAAAGAGAAGAAAGAAGTCCAATCAATGCAAGAGTTAAAACTTAACAAACTAGGTGAATATTAAAATGCCTTGAAACAACCATAATAAATTAGTCATCTTGTTTCACTTAAAAAAAAAAAAAAAAAAACTCACTGCCAGCAGCATAATCTGTTCAACTTTCTTAAATTTCTGAATTGTTGGACTTATCGTAGCATGTTCCCAGAAAACCACTAACCGAAAAGGACCTAGCTTTGAGTTAAGCTTTATGGATGGTGTGCCTATGACTAAGACAATCAGAGGTCTTGGCTGGGCCTGCAACAGCCCATTGAAACTATAAACCAAAAAATGAAAAGAGAATATGTTGCTGCTTCAGACTTCCAGCTTAAAATTAAAAAATGAAGACATCTGAATCTTTACAAATTGCTAGATTACAGCCCATCGGCCCCATTCTGAAGATGCTAGCTAGCTTAGAAGTCTATTAGTGAGATATATAGAACTGGGTAAAATACCTGCATTTACCCATGTTGAAAGGGGATACAACGTGGGGAGGCCTAATAACAACCACACACAGTACCCCCAAGGGCAGGGCCCCACTGGGTATATCTCACCTGTATGGAAGGCCTAAAGAAAATCACCCCCCTCCCCTCGAGAGGAGGGGGGTAAGAGTTGCATACATCACCACTAGATTGAAAATAACAATAACAAGAATAATATATAGAAGAAGAAGAAGAAGAAGAAGAAGAAGAAGAAGAAGAAGAAGAAGAAGAAGAAGCCCTTCCAGCTGAAAGTCAGCCTACCCTATGCAAGCACCAAAAAGAGACACACACCTGTATGCGTGTTTGGGAAATGACATTCTCATATAAAATGCTAAACCTACAAGAGAGTGGTATTTCTCAGCCTTCAAAAATTTACAAGAGTGATATTTGTTACAAGATCCCCTCAAGTTTATCTAGGTCCACTTAAACATCCAAAAAGTGCTGAAAGAATACGGATATTTAAGCAGGTAGATCTATTTATAAAGTAATTTAATATGCCATGACAAATGAACAATGTTAAAGATATTTAATTGATCACAGCAACTAAATAGGTCAGAAAATCAAATGGTCGAAATCTATAGCTAAATAACTAATTGCCTTCAGCGAAATTTTCATGCCGTATCTAATCACCTTAACAAGGTTAAAAAGTCAACAACATATAAAAAAGACACCATTCTTGATCATATACTCAAGAAATTTCAAAATCAAATCACTGACGAGGCATGCGCTTTTAAACTTCTGCCAACTTTGAAAAGCATTTAATCAGTAATCCTCCAACAAGGATATGAACAAAATGCAACAGAATCTTGAAAATTGAGGCCCAACAAACAAAAGAACAAAGTAGGAGAGTTTTACTGAACCTTGTACCAAACTCCTTCAAGACCAGTCTTCCACACAGCAGTTACAACATCTCTTCGTGATCCCATTATACCGAGATATGCCCCCAGGCCCACAGAAGTGTTTAAGCCAAAAGCCGCATCTCTTTCTGACATTCTGCGCTTCCTTGGCCACAAACCATTAGCCCCATAATAGATATCACAGTTTCCTAACGGGTTTAGCTCAAGTACATCAGACGAAGCACTAAGCTTAGAAGGATCGTCAGCAGGACCCGTATCCTCTGGATCAGACCAGGGCCCACCAAACATATTTCTCCTGTTCCATTCTTCAGCAGGAGGATGGAGTTCTAACTCACGAAGTAACAGACCAGCAGCATCAGCACCTCGAGGCCGGGGCATATTCTATGTAGAAAGCCCATAAGCATAAGAAAATGTCAAAAGCTGAAGTGACCCATATCCAAAGAAATGTAATTTCAAAAATCAAACATAGAGATTAGGCAGTTCATGGTATGTGAAACCCAGAGTTGGGATTAATTCACCAACTAAAAAAAAAAAAAGATATGACATCAGGACACAGATATGCAACTTCCATAGAAAAATTATTTTCAGCACCTATATCACTGTATAAAACTTCTGTGCGAAAGAATGTGCATATATTCCTTTCATTGCCTTTCTTATTAGGTCTGTCTCTCTTTAAATTTGCCCTTTTCTCACAGCTATACATTGTCGAGTGTACAAAAATAAGAATACAAGTAACAAAAGTTTCCATTAACATATGTGCATATACTTAGTGTATATAATATTCAAATATCTAGGAAATATATACCCAGTATAGGTTTCTTGTATAGTATTTATTGTTTGTGTACATTGTATTAGTATAAATAACAAATAGTGACAACCCATTTGGGTGTGTCAAATCTTTCAGTAAATTATTCTTAACTTTACATGATATCAAAGCATCAATTCTGAGACCTTGGGTGTGTCTTACTATCCAGTGTATCGAACAATGAGGCAATGTTTGTTTCCCGGAGAAGGGACGCGGGATTTGATTAAACAGTCGGTGAGGCCCACTCTCCAGCCATTGTCCAACGTTTGTTTCTCTTCTTGGTTGCCGAACTAACAATCCGCGGGGCCCACTGAAAAATGTATAAATCCCGTGTTTTGCCAGATTAGTTGTTCGAGGATGGGTGTGGTATTATTAATCCCCTACCTCCAAATTTGTTTCCCGCCAAAATCTAAATGTTCAAAATTATTTTTTATCATATCAAATATCAAATCACATCTTTTATCCCACTTTATATCCCATCAACCAAACACCAAAAAAAATAATCTCACATAAAAAAATAATCCCATCTTTTATCCAATCCCACATATTATTTCTATGGACCCCACGATATTACTTATCCCCCATCATCCAATCTACCAAAACAAACACAGCGTGAGAGTCCTCACTGTCCAGTGCATTAGTCCTTCAACGTTAACACCAGAAGAGCCTCCTCGTCACTATCAGAGCAATAGAGCTCTTCTAGATTGCTGGTTCAGAGAGTGAACCACCTCAAAGGAGTCATTGGAGAAAGGCAACCCAAGTCGGAGAACCACCTTCGCCGGAGACCGCCTCACTCGCCGTCACGCGCTTCCTGTCCCTCTGCGCATGGGCCTAACACGCCATCTTCCGAACAACGTGTATAAGATTGTAACTCACTGGCAGGTTACCAGACCACCTACAATACACTTGTCGTACTCCAGCGACCATCCAAGCATCTTCAATTGCTGTTTTTTGAACATTTTTCTTGTCACCCTCATCTCACAGTCACTGTTCTCCGTTGTCTGGTGTCTAGAGTAAACTCAGTTTTCTTATTTTACTATTTGCTGTAAAATTTTAAATGTTCAAGGGTTGATTTTATCCTTTTTCTATACAAATGAAGTCCAATTTGTTGTACATGTGTTGAAGAATCAAAAACTCGGAAGCTCCTATTTTGTTTCTGTTTGTCGGAACTCAATTATACGAAGAAAGCTTTGTCATCGTAGACAATCATTGGCGTGTCATTGTTTGGTGCCTGCAATTCTTTCAAATTTTTTCAAGAATAAATTCAATGTTGATATTTACCCCACCACAAAAGGCACATATAGTCTCTTCAGACTCTTCTACTAGCAAGCATTCAGAAACTGTAACTCTTCCTAAAGAAGAGCATTCAAGACTCCTACAGTATCGAAAAGCTCATCAGGCCTCTCGTCTTTCCCCTTCCTTTGCATCAAAAAGTGATTGCTCAACCTCCTGCTTCCAGTTCTCCACCATCTGTTTCTCCTATGCCGCCAAATCTTGTAAGTGATTTAGATGTTTCTATTACCTTTTAGAAGGGTACACATTCTTACACTTCTCATCCTATTTCTCATTTTATATCTTATAATGCATTATCACCCTCCTATCGTTCATTAGTTACATCTTTACACCCTATTTCTATTCTTAAAACTATCTCTAAAGCATGTTCTCACCATAGATAGCATTCTGATACGGAAAATGAGATATTTGCCCTTCGAGCTAATGATATTTGGGAACTTGTTTATCTTCTTTCTGATAAGTCTATGGTTAGTTGTCGTTAGGTATATACTGTTAAAGTTCATCTTGATGGTATTACAGACACGTTAAAAGCATGCTTGGTCGCAAAGAGATATACTCAAGTTTATGGTTTGGACTTCTTAAAGACCTTCTCTCTTGTTACTAAATTTACCTCTATTCGCCTTATTATCTCTCTAGGTACAGTCTATCATTGGCCTTTTCACCAGCTTGATGTGAAAAATACTTTTTTGCATGGTGATCTTGCTAAGGAAGTATATACAGAGCAACCTCCTATTTCATTGCTCAGATGAAATCTGGGTGGTTTGCAAACTAAAAAAAGCATTATAGAGCCTAAAACAGTCCCCTCTTGCATGATTTAGCTAATTCAGCACTATTGTCCCTGAATTTGGCCTAGTTCGGTGTGAAGTTGATCATTCAGTCTTTTACCACCATTTTCTAAAGGATGAATTTAGCCCCTTGTGTATGTTGATAACATTGTTATCACAGGAGATGATTCTCCAAGTATTGTTGACTTGAAGATATACCTTCAAAATAAATTTAACATCAAGGATTTCGGACCATTGAAATACTTCTTGAGAATTGAGATTACCTGATCATTTATGGGTATTTCTCCTCTCAAAGAAAGTATGTTTTTGATTTGTTAACCAAGACAGGTATGTTAAGCTCTAAATATGTAGATACTCCAATGGACCTAAATACCAAGTTGGTTGCAGATCAAAGAGAGTTATTACATAATCCTAGTCAATACCAAAGGTTAGTTGGGAAACTAAATTATTTGACAGTCACCAGACCTAATATATCATTTGCCACAAGTATGATCAGTCAGTTCCCAGAATCAGAAAGATAACCCACTAGAGAATGTGTAGAAAGGGGAGACTGCTAGAGTGGCTACTAACTTGACTAATGCGTCTAACTTGTCATTGTTTCTCCTTCGTCTTTGTACATGGCAAAATGAGTAGCCTCGAACTGCTTCATGAGCCCCATAGTCATGGCATGGTATGGCATTCATTCTAGTTTTCGTACTTCATATGTACCTTAGAACTGGCTAATGATTAACTACGAATCCCTATAGATTGTGTGAAGACTTTTATACAAATTTGTAAGGCTACTACTAGGAGGTCGACAACGAGAGCTTCGTATTCAGCTTCATTGTTTAAACAGCCTCTTAGTCAATGACATGCTGTTGTCTAGATTTTGAGATATTTGAAAGGAGCATCAAGTAAAGGCTTATTATACAAAGATAATGAACACACACTAGTTCATGGGTATACCAATGCAGACTGGTTAGGGTCACCATCAGATAGATGATCTTCGATTGAGTATTATATCTTTGTTGGAAAAAATCTGGTATATTGGAAGAGTAAAAAACAAAATGTAATAGCACGATCAAGTGCTGAGTTAGAGTATAGAACCATAGCATATACATCTCATGAGTTGATCTTGATACAAAACATGTTAAAAAAATTAGGAGTCTGTCATCCACAGCCCATGGAATTACCATATGATAATCAGGCTGCAATTCATATTGCATCTAATCCCGTATTCCATGAGAAGACTAAATACATTGCGATCAACTGTCATTTTGTCAAAGGAAAAAATTCTACAGAAGTCATGTGAAGTTTGAAGATCAACTTACTTATTTATTTACCAAAGCTCTTGGGAGATCTAGAGTAAAGTTTATTTGTAACAAGCGTGGAACATATGACATATATGCTCCAACATGCTTGAGGGAGAGTGTTAATATATGTGCATGTACTTAGTTATTTAATATTCATGTATCTAGGGAATATGTACCTAGTCTAGGTTTCTTGTATAGTATTTATCATTTGTGTACATTATATTAGTATAAATACTAAGCAATGACAACCATTTGGGTGTGTCAAACCTTTCAGGAAATTATTCTCAACTTTACAGTTTCCAATATTTGAGCTTTTAGGCAACATGGTGGCTAACAATTTAAAAAGAGAGGGCTTGGAATCCAAATTTCCAAAGCATCCAGTCTACAATTATAACTGAGAAAATGGAATGTTAGGTTTATTATTTTGATTAATAATAATTGTGAGTCAAAATTTGAGTCTGTAATGTTCTTAAAGTGTCTTGAATTGAGTCTTATTGGTTGAGTCGTTCCTCGATTCAAAGAAACCTGCTCCAAACAACTTTTATAACAGAAAGAAAGTTCAAAACCAGTTCAAGCACTCAAGATTCTGAAAAAAGAGCTCGAACACAATTTTTGCCTATTTCTTCCAGATTGCGCCTCTTTTGTGCTATAATCCAATGAGTATATAAAAGGGATATTTTCTAGCAGCTTTTGTGTGTCTCTTTCATTCCATTGAACAAACCCTAATATCTAAATCCTTCACATCCAAATTGAAGAGATCAACAAGTTGGGTTTGAAAGAACAACGATTGAAGATCTTCATCTCGATAAAAAATAATATCTCTAAGTTCTAAGAGATGCCGTTCGGGGTTCAAAAATAGAGTCAATCTACGAGTTTGGTTCATCGCAAGTTCTAGTGAGCAAAAGAAGAATAAAGTTAAGAAGAGGTCTAGTTATACTTTGTATTCGGTGAATCTCTTGTAACCTTTTGAGTTTATAATAGATTGATTTTCGAGTTAGGCATCGTTTAGAGTGCCAAAAAACAAAATAAAACAAAATAAATCTCCAACAACTTTTACAAATCACTAAAATTCTCTATTACACATTTTTACTTTTACTATATTCAAAAAATTTTAATATTTCACTAAAAAAATAAAAAATCTGGAAGGAGGTTAACCAAGTGCATAAATTTTTTTTGACAATCATGTTCAACGAGTCGAAAGCTTTCAAAAAAGTACCATTGTCGCCATTTTATAGTAATTTTTTTGAATCCGTTAGAACGGATTTGCAAAATCATTCCCACGGTTTTGATGCTACGGTCGGTGTAAAAGTTAAAAATTTCTGACATAAATCCGTTGGAACGGACCCAAAAAACTATTCCCACGGTTTTTCTCTTACTTTTTACCACAAAAGTCCAGAAGTGCCACTATTATTCACTAAAAAACTCTGTTTGAAATACCAAATGTCAAACATCTAAAATCAATACAAACTATATTTTTTCTTATTTTTTCTTGCTTTTTCCCTTCCCAAATACTACCTTAGTCGTCTTATAAACTTGAGGTTATTCGCTAGAAGTGATTCTAGGGTTTCCGTTGTTAAGATCATGTGTCCTCGCTCTCGTTGTGGTTAGTTGCGATTATTCTCCGTAGCATTATTTTTTTTATTTTTCATGGACCATTATTGTTTATCTAAAATTTTAAATTTGTTAGAAGTAGTCCCACATTGGTCCATAATAAAAATTACTTGTCCCATGTAAGAGATGGATTTCCCTCACCTTAACACTTAAGTTTTAAGGTTAAGACCTCTACTATTATATGTTGTCGAGCTTCTTTATATGGTATCAGAGAGGGTTTTCAACTAGGTCTCACCACATAGTCCACGCTGTACCTATATCAATGCAGGCCAGGATGAGAGAGGCTGTTAGAAGTTGGCTACATCGGCCTATAATAAAAATTATTTGTCCCATATAAGAGATGAACTCCCCTCACCTTAACACCTAAATTTTAAGATTGAGACCCCTACTCTTATGTATTATTAGACTTCTTTACAAAATTCAAAGCACATATATACAGTGTTTCATGGAAGCTATCTTACATAGAGTTGGAAACAGGTGCCAAGTACGTATAGGTACATAAGAATAAGACCCATTAATTCTCTTATTCAAGATACAAGGTCATGTGAAAATATTCATGTACAAGGCTCCTTTTTGTTTTAATGTAAATTACTTTCCAAAAATCACATTTATTCAAGTTTTTAAAAAATATTTTCCTTAAACATGAGCAAAAGTGTATTCCGAAAAACATTTTATATTTGTTAAAATAGTTTGATATACATTGTTAAACCCATTTCCTAACAAATTAAGATTTTGATACAATTAGTGACTTAACATGGTATTAGAACTCTGATTTCACAATATCCTAAGGTCGAATCTCGTCGTTTTTTCGTCTATTGTCATACACTTTGTTTGCTTGTGTTTGTGCACCTTTGTGATTTAGTTTATTTGCCTCTACTCCACGTGTAAATTGGAGTCTCACGAGAGGTGGAGTAATAAAATAGTTTGATATACATTGTTGAGCCAATTTCGTAGCAGCTTAAATTTTGGGATAATTGGTGACTTGACAAACTTTTAAAACAATTGATGACTTTAACAACATTGAAACAAACAGAGCCTTACTATAATTATTTTATTTTATAAAATAATATGGTGTTAACAAGGTCCTATTAGAGTATTGCATGCATAAAATAAAAGTTCTATGCGAAACTACGAACTAAAATTGAAATGTTGAATATGTATCCTATTATATTTGACACATATACCACATATACTCATCCAAGTGTCCTTGTCCAAGTGTTAATTATCTAACACAGGTACACCATATATTTAAAAGAGTCTACGTAACGTGATAAAGAAGG
>JAVXUM010009517.1:0-10236 GCA_035590655.1 Pouteria glomerata | reverse complement strand
GGACACCCGAGCGAAAAGTTATGGCCATTCAAAGTTTTCGGGGTATAAAACCTAACTAAAGTGACCAAACAAAACTTGGCATGGCCATAACTTTCAACCTGGGAGTCGGATTTAGGCAAATTAATTTTTGATTTCACGTATTTTTTTGATATCTACGTGACAAAACAGAAAAAAATAGAAAAAACCAGAACAAAAATTCGGCAGCAAAACTGCGCGAAGCCAAAACTTTCTGGCCTGGTGTCCGATTTTGGCTAATTTTTTTTTTGATTTTGTATTTTTTCTAGATCTATGTGACTAAACTGAAAAAAAAATTGAAAAAATAGAGCAGAAAGCATCTAAATCAGAAACGCAGGCAGAAAGTTACGGCTGTGCGCAGTTTTGGCCCCGATATTTTGTTTTTGGTTTTTTCTAATTTTTCTGTTTGGTCGCATAGATCTCACAAAAATACATGGAATCAAAAAAAAATTCACCTAAATCGTACACCAGAGAGAAAAGTTATGGCCATTAAAATTTTTCGAGGCGTAAAGCTTAACTAAAGCGACCAAACAAAATTTCGCATGGCCATAACTTTCAGCCTGGGAGTCCGATTTAGGCAAATTTTTTTTGATTTCACATATTTTTTCGAGATCTATGTGACCAAACGGAAAAAAAAAAGAAAAAAATCAAAAAAAAAAAATTCGGCAGCAAAATTGCGCGCGGCCATAATTTTTTGCCCGGTTTTCCGATTTAAGAATTTTTTTTTTTTATTTCAGGTATTTTTTCGCGATCTACGTGACAAACTAGTAAAGAATAGTAAAAACCAAAAGAAAAATTTGGGAGCAAAACTACACGCGGCCGTAACTTTTGCCCGTGTATACGATTTAGGATAAATTTTTTTCATTTCATGTATTTTTTCAGAATCTATGTGGCTAAACTGAAAAAAACCAAAAAATGCAAAAAAGAGATCGCCTAAACCGGACACGCGGGCAAAAAGTTTTGGTACCGATATTTTTTATTGGTTTTATCTGATTTTTTCAGTTTAGTCGCATAGATCTCGAAAAAATATATAGAATAAAAATAAAATTCCCTTAAATCGGGCACCTGAGCGAAAAGTTATGGCCATTCAAAGTTTTCAGAGTATAAAACTTAACTAAAGCGACCAAACAAAACTTCGCACGGGCATAACTTTCTGTTCGGGTTTCTGATTTAGGAAAATCTATTTTTGATTTCACGAATTTTTTCGCGATCTACCTCAGCAAATAGTAAAAAACAGAAAAAACCAAAACAAAAATTTGGGAGTAAAACTGCGTAGGGCCGTAACTTTCTGCTCGGGTGTACGATTTACACCATATTTTTTTAATATTATGGATTTTTTCGAGATCTATGTGGCTAAACTGAAAAAAATCAAAAAAACAAAATAGAAATCGCCTAAACCGGAGACTCGGGCAGAAAGTTATGGTCGCGCACAGTTTTGGTGGCGATATTTTTTATTAGTTTTTTCTGATTTTTTCAGTTTAGTCGCATAGATCTCGAAAAAATATACGGAATAAAAATGAAATTTACCTAAATCGGCCACCCGAGCGAAAAGTTATGGCCATTCAAAGTTTTCGGGATATAAAACTTAACTAAAGCGAGCAAACAAAACTTCACATGGCCATAACTTTCAGGCCGGGAGTCAGATTTAGGCAAATTTCTTTTTTGATTTCACGTTTTTTTTGATATCTACGCGTCCAAATAGAAAAGAACAGAAAAAATCAAAACCAAAATTTGGCAGCAAAACTGCGCGCGGCCATAACTTTCTGCTAGGGTTTCTGATTTAGGAAATTTTTTTTTTTGATATCATGTATTTTTTTGCGATCTACATGAGCGAATAGTAAAAAACAGAACAAACCAAAAAGATAATTTTGGAGTAAAACTGTGCACGGCCATAACTTTCTCTTTGGGTGTATGGTTTAGGTGAAATTTTTTTGATTTCATTTATTTTTTCGAGATCTATGTGGCTAAACTGAAAAAAATCAAAAAAAACCAAACAGAAATCGCCTAAACCGAACGCGAGGGCAGAAAGTTATGGCCGTGCACAGTTTTTGTGACGATATTTTTTATCGGTTTTTTCTGATTTTTTCACTTTAGTCGCATAAATCTCGAAAAAGTATATCTAATAAAAATGAAATTCACCTAAATCGGACACCTGTGCGAAATGTTATGGCCATTCAAAGTTTTTGGGTTATAAAACTTAAATAAAGCGACCAAACAAAACTTCGCACGGCCATAACTTTCAGCCTGGGAGGTAGATTTAAGCAAAATTTTTTTGATTTCATGTACTTTTTTGATATCTACATGACCAAATAGAAAAAACATTTTGCCTTAGTGTCCGATTTTGGCTAATTATTTTTTTGATTTCGTGTATTTTTTCGAGATCCATGTGACTAAACTGAAAAAAATCAAAAAAACAGAGCAGAAATCACTTAAATCGGACACGCAGTTTTAGCGCCGATATTTTTTTTTGGTTTTTTATAATTTTTTCAGTTTGGTCGCATAGATCTCGAAAAAGTACACGGAATCAAGAAATAATTCACCTAAATTGCACACCCGAGAGAAAAGTTATGGCCATTCAATGTTTTCGGGCTGTAAAACTTAACTGAAGCGACCAAACAAAACTCTGCACAGCCATAACTTTCATCACGGAAGTCTGATTCAGGCAAATTTTTTTTCTGATTTCACGTATTTTTTCGAGGTCTGCGTGACCAAACAGAAAAAAACAAAAAAAAACCAAAACCAAAATTTGGCAGTAAAACTTTGCGCGGCTATAACTTTCCACCCGAGTCTCCGATTTAGGTGAATTTGTTTTTGAATTCATATATTTTTTCGAGATCTATGTGACTAAACTGAAGAAAAATTGAAAAAACCAAACAGAAATCGCCTAATCGAACACGCGGGCAGAAAGTTATGGCCGCGAGCAGTTTTGGAGTCCATATTTTTTATTGGTTTTTTCTGATTTTTTTTCACTTTAGTCGCATGGATCTCGAAAACATATATGGAATAAAAGTAAAATTCACATAAATCGGACACCCGAGCGAAACGTTATGGCCATTCAAAGCTTTCGGGGTATAAAACTTAACTAAAGCGACCAAATAAAGCTTCGCACGGCCATAACTTTCAGTCTGAGAGTCGGATTTAGGCAAATTTTTTTTTTGATTTCACGTATTTTTTTGATATCTACGTGACCAAACCGAAAAAAAAAATTAGAAAAAACTAAAACAAAAATTCGATAGTAAAACTACGCGAGGCCAAAACTTTCTGCCCTGGTGTCCAATTTAGGCAAATATTTTTTCGATTTCGTTTATTTTTTTGAGGTCTATGTGACTAAACTAAAAAAATTGAAAAAACAGAGCAGAAATCACCTAAATCGGGCACGTAGCCAGAAAGTTACAGCCACGCGCAGTTTTGGCGATGACATTTTTTTTTTGGTTTTTACTGATTTTTCAATTTGGTCGCATAGATCTCGAAAAATACATAGAATCAAAAAATAATTCACCTAAATCGTATACCCGAGCGAAAAGTTATGGCCACTGAAAATTTTAGGGGCATAAAGCTTAACTAGAGCGACCAAACAAAATTTCGCACGGCCATAACTTTCAACCCGGGAGTCCGATTTAGGCAAATTTTTTTTTGATTTCACATATTTTTTCGATATCTAAGAGATTAAACAGAAAAAAAGTAGAAAAAACCAAAACAAAAATTCGGCAACAAAACTACGCGAGGCCAAAACTTTCTGCCCTAGTGTCCGATTTAGGCTAATTGTTTTTTAATTACTTGTATTTTTTCGAGATCTATTTGACTAAACTGAAAAAAACCAAAAAAATAGAGTAGAAATCACCAAAATCTGACACGTAGGAGGAAAGTTACGGCCGCGTGCACTTTTGGCGCCGATATTTTTTTTTTTTGGTTTTTTCTAATTTTTTCAGTTTGATCGCATAGATCTCGAAAAAATTCATGGAATCAAAAAATAATTAACCTAAATCATACATCCGAGAGAAAAGTTATGGCTATTTAAACTTTTCGAGGGGTAAAGGTTAACTAAAGCGACCAAACAAAACTTCTTCGACCATTACTTTCAAAACAATTAACCAAAATTGTACACCCGAGAGAAAAGTTATGGCCATTTAAAGTTTTCGGGGCGTAAAGCTTAACTAAAGCGACTAAACAAAACTTCGCACGACCATAACTTTCAGCCTGGGAGTCCGATTTAGGCAAACGTTTTTCTGATTTCACGTATTTTTTTGAGATCTACGTGAACAAAAAGAAAAAAGGAAAAAAATCAAAACAAAAATTTGGCAACAAAATTTCGCTCGGCCAAAAATTTCTGCCCAGGTTTTCGATTTAGGAATTTTTTTTTTTTGATTGCAGGTATTTTTTCGCGATCTACGTGACCAAATAGTAAAAAATAGAAAAAACTAAAACAAAAATTTGGAAGCAAAATTGCGCGCGGCAGTAACTTTCTGCCCGAGTGTACGATTTAGGCGAAACTTTTTTGATTTCATGTATTTTTTCGGAACCTATGTGGCTAAACTGAGAAGGGCCAAAAAACCAAATAGAAATCACCTAAACCGGACATGCGGGCAGAAAGTTATGGCCGCGCGCAGTTTTGGTAGCAAAATTTTTTATTAGTTTTTTCTGATTTTTTCAGTTTAGTCGCATAGATCTCGAAAAAATATATGGAATAAGAATAAAATTCTCCTAAATTGGACACCCGAGCGAAAATTTATGGCCATTTAAAGTTTTCTGGGTATGAAACTTAACAGAAACGACCAAACAAAACTTCGCACGACCATACCTTTCAGCCCGGGAGTCCGATTTAGGTAAATATTTTTTTGATTTCTTGTACTTTTTCGATATCTACGTGACCAAACAGAAAGAAGTAGAAAAAATCGAAACAAAAATTCGACAGCAAAACTGCGCGAGGCCAAAACTTTTGGCCCTGGTGTCTGATTTAGCCTAATATTTTTTTGATTTTGCGTATTTTTTCGAGATCTATGTGACCAAACTGAGAAATACTGAAAAAACAAAGCAGAAATCACATAAATCGGACACGCTGGCAGAAAGTTATGACCGCACGCAGTTTTGGTGCCAATATTTTTTTTTAGTTTTTTCTAATTTTTCCTGTTTAGTCGCGTAGATCTCGAAAAAATACATGGAATAAAAAAAAAATTCACCTAAATCATACACCCGAGCGAAATGTTATGGCCATTCAAAAATTTCGGGGCATAAAGTTTAACTAAAACGACCAAATAAAATTTCGTACGGCCATAATTTTCAGCCCGGGAGACCGATTTAGGCAAATTTTTTTTATTCCACGTGTTTTTTCAAGATCTACGAGAACAAATTGAAAAAAAAAAAAGGAAAAAATCAAAACAAATATTCGGCAGCAAAATTGCTCGCGGCCATAAATTTTAGCCCGGGATTCCGATTTCGTAAATATTTTTTTGATCTCAGGTATTTTTTCCCGATCTACGTAAACAATTAGTAAAAAACGAAAAAAACCAAAACAAAAATTCAGAAACAAAACTGCACGCGGTCGTAACTTTCTGCCCGGGAGTACGATTTAGGACAAACTTTTTTGATTTCATGTATTTTTTCGGAAACTACGTGGCTAAACTGAAAAATACCAAAAGAAGCAAACAGAAATCGTCTAAACCAGACACGCAGGCAGAAAGTTATGGTCGCGTGCAGTTTTGGTGCAAATATTTTATATTGGTTTTTTCTGACTTTTTCAGTTTAGTTGTATAGATCTCGAAAAAATATAACGAATAAGAGTAAAATTCACCTAAATCGGACACCCGAGCGGAAAGTTCTGGCCATTCAAAATTTTCGGGGTCTAAAACCAAAACAAAAATTCGGCAACAAAACTGCGTAAGGACAAAACTTTCTGGCCTGGTGTCTGATTTTGGTTAATTTTTTTTTTGATTTTGTGTATTTTTTTGAGATCTATGTGTCTAAACTGAAAAAAATCAAAAAAACAGAGTAGAAATCACCTAAATCGGACAGGCAGACAGAAAGTTACAGCCGCGCGCAGTTTTGGGGCCGAAATTTTTTTTTGGTTTTTTTTCTAATTTTTTCAGTTTGGTCGCATAGATCTCGAAAAAATACATGGAATCAAAAAATAATTCACCTAAATCGTACCCCAGATAGAAAAGTTATGGCCATTCAAAGCTTTCGGGGCATAAAGCTTAACTAAAGCGACCAAACAAAACTTCGCACGGCCATAACTTTTAGCCCGGGAGTCTGATTTAGGCAAAACTTTTTTTTGATTTCACGTATTTTTTCAAGATCTACGTGACCAAACAGAGAAAAGGGAAAAAATCAAAACAAAAATTCGGGCGCAGAATTACGCGCGGCCATAAATTTCTGCCCAGGTTTCTGATTTAGGAAATTTTTTTTTTTATTTCAGGTATTTTTTGGATATTTTTTATTGGTTTTTTTTTTTTATCTTTTCAGTTTAGGCGCATATATCTCAAAAAAATATATGAAATAAAAATAAAATTCCCTTAAATCGGACACCCGAGCAAAAAGTTATGGCCATTCAAATTTTTCAGGGTATAAACTTAACTAAAGCGACCAAACAAAACTTCGCACGGCCATAACTTTCTGCCCGGGTTTCTGATTTAGGAAAATCTCTTTTTGATTTCACGTATTTTTTCGCGATCTACGTCAGCAAATAGTAAAAAACAGAAAAAACCAAAACAAAAATTTGGGAGTAAAACTGCGCGAGGCCGTAACTTTTTGCTCGGGTGTACGATTTATGCGAAATTTTTTTAATTTCATGTATTTTTTCGAGATCTATGTGGCTACACTGAAGAAAAACCAAACAAAAATTGACTAAACTGGAGACTCGGGCAGAAAGTTATGGCTGGGCACAGTTTTGGTGATGATATTTTTTATTGGTTTTGTATGATTTTATTCAGTTTAGTCGCATAGATCTCGAAAAAATATATGGAATAAAAATAAAATTCACCTAAATTAGACATCCGAGCGAAACGTTATCACCATTCAATGTTTTCGGGGTATAAAACTTAACTAAAGTGACCAAACAAAACTTCGCATGGCCATAACTTTCAGGTCGGGAGTCAGATTTAGGAAAATTTTTTTTTGATTTCACGTATTTTTTTGATATCTACGCATCCAAACAGAAAAAAAAAAAAATCAAAACCAAAATTTTGCAGCAAAACTACGCGCAGCCATAACTTTTTGCCCGGGTTTCTGATTTAGGAAATTTTTTTTTTATTTCACGTTTTTTTTTTTTTTTTTTGCGATATACTTGAGCAAATAGTAAAAAATAGAAAAAACCAAAAAAAAAAAAATTTGGAGTAAAACTCCGCGGGGCCACAACCTTCTCCCCAGTGTATGATTTAGGCGAAATTTTTTTGATTTCATTTAATTTTTCGAGATCAATGTGGCTAAACTGAAAAAAACCAAAAAAACCAAACCGAAATCGTCTAAACTGGATGTGCGGGCAAAAAGTTATGGCCGCGCACAGTTATGGCCGATCTATGTAACCAAATAGTAAAAAATAGAAAAAACCAAAACAAAAATTTGGAAGCAAAACTGCATGCCGCTGTAACTTTCTGCCCGGTAGTACGATTTAGGACACACTTTTTTGATTTCATGTATTTTTTCGGAAACTATGTGGCTAAACTGAAAAATACCAAAATAATCAAACAGAAATCGCCTAAACCCTACATGCGGGTAGAAAGCTATGGCCGCGCGCAGTTTTGGTGGCGATAGTTTTTATTGGTTTTTTCTGATTTTTACAGTTTGGTTGCATAGATCTCAAAAAGATATAAGGAATAAGAATAAGATTCACCTAAATTGGACACCCGAGCAAAAAGTTATGGCTATTCAAAGTTTTCGGGGTGTAAAAACTTAACTAAAGCGACCAAACAAAACTTCGCACAGCCATAACTTTCAGCCCGGGAGTCGGATTTTGGCAATTTTTTTTTGATTTCTCGTATTTTTTTGATATCTACGTGACCAAATAGAAAAAAGTAGAAAAAACCGAAACAAAATTCGGCAGCAAAACTGCACGAGGCCAAAACGTTCTGCCTTGGTGTCCAATTTAGGCTAATTTTTTTTTAATTTAGTGTATTTTTTTGAGATCAATGTGACTAAACTCAAAAAAACCAAAAAAACAGAGCATAAATCACCTAAATCGGACACGCAGGCAGAAAGTTACGGCCGCACGTAGTTTTGGAGCCAATATTTTTTTTTGGTTTTCTCTGGTTTTTTCAGTTTCATCGCATCGATCTCGAAAAAATACATGGAATCAAAAAAAAATTCACCTAAATCGTACACCCGAGCAAAAAGTTATGGCCATTAAAAATTTTGGGGGCATGAAGCTTAACTAAAGCGACCAAACAAAATTTCGCACGGCCATAACTGTCAGCCTAGGAGTCCGATTTAGGTTATTTTCTTTTTTTTGATTTCACGTAGTTTTTGGATATCTACATGACCAAGCAGAAAAAAGTAGAAAAAACCAAAACGAAAATTCGGCAGCAAAACTGCGCGAGGCCAAAACTTTCTGCCCTAGTGTCCGATTTAGGCTAATTTTTTTTTGATTACTTGTATTTTTTCGGGATCTATGTGACTATATTGAAAAAAACCAAAAAAAACACAGCAAAAACCACCTAAATCAAACACGCAGACAGAAAGTTACGGCTCTGCGTAGTTTTGGCGCCGATATTTTTTTTTTGTTTTGTCTAATTTTTTCAGTTTGGGCGCATCGATCTCGAAAAAATACATGGAATCAAAAAACAATTAACCTAAATTGTACACCTGAGATAAAAGTTATGGCTATTTAAAGTTTTCGAGGCGTAAAACATAACTAAAGTGACCAAACAAAACTTTGCGTGGCCATAACTTTCAGCCCAAGAGTCCGATTTAGGCAAACTTTTTTTTGATTTCACGTATTTTTTTGGAATTTACGTGAACAAACAGAAAAAAAAAAAGAAGAAAATCAAAACAAAAAATCGGCAGCAAAATTGCGCTCGGCCCTAAATTTCTGCCTGGGTTTTTGATTTAGGAAATTTTTTTTTTTTTTTCAGGTGTTATTTCGCAATCTACGTGACCAAATAGCAAAAAACAGAAAAAATCGAAACAAAAATTTGGAAGCAAAACTGCGCGCGGCCATAACTTTCTGCCCGGGTGTACGATTTAGGCCAAACTTTTTTGATTTCATGTAACTTTTCGGAAACTATATGGCTAAACTAAAAAAGACCAAACAAACCAAACAGAAATCGCCTAAACCGGACATGAGGGAAGAAAGTTATTGCCGCACGTAGTTTTGGTGCCGATATTTTTTATTGGTTTTTTCTGATTTTTTCATTTTATCCACATAGATCTTTAAAAAATATATGGAATAAGAATAAAATTTACCTAAATCGGACACCCGAGCGAAAAGTTATGGCCATTCAAAGTTTTCAGGGTACTAAACTTAACTAAAGCGACCAAACAAAACTTCGCACGGCCATAACTTTCAGCCTAGTAGTCGGATTTAGGCAAATTTTTTTTTGATTTCACGTACTTTTTCGATATCTACGTGACCAAATAGAAAAAAGTAGAAAAAACAAAAACAAATATTTGACAGCAAAACTGCACGAGGCTGAAACTTCCCGCCCTGGTGTCCGATTTGGGCTAATATTTTTTTGATTTCGTGTATTTTTTCGAGATTTATGTGACAAAACTGAAAAAAACTGAAAAAACAAAGCAGAAATCACCTAAATTGGACATGTAAGCAAAAAGTTACTACCGCGCGTAGATTTGGTGTCGATATTTTTTTTGGGTTTTTTCTAATTTTTTCTGTTTGGTCGTATAGATCTTGAAAAAATACATCGAATAAAAAAAAATTCTCCTGAATCGTACACTCGAGCGAAAAGTTATGGCCATTCAAAATTTTCGGGGCATAAAACTTAACTAAAGCGACTAAACAAAACTTCGGACGACCATAACTTTCAGCCCGGGAGTCCGATTCAGGCAACAATTTTTTTGACTTCACATATTTTTTCGAGATCTACGTGAATAAATAGAAAAAAAAATGGGAAAAAATTAAAAAAAAATTCAGCAGCAAAATTACGCATGGCCATAAATTTCCGCCCGGGATTCCGATTTTGTAAAATTTTATTTTGAATTTAGGTATTTTTTCCCGATCTACGTGACCAAATAGTAAAAAACAGAAAAAACCAAAACAAAAATTTGGAAGCAAAA
>JAVXUM010009509.1:0-10236 GCA_035590655.1 Pouteria glomerata | reverse complement strand
ATACATGAGACTGCCAACTGCACTAGCATGTGGTATGTTTTGAATGGATTTAGCTTCTATATCGTTCTTAGGACTCTGATTTTTACTGAATTTGTCACTCTTGGTTACAGGAATATCCCGTAGTCTACAATCTTGAATATTAAATCTCTCAAATATATGATTAATGTATCTTTTCTGAGATAGCCCCAACACACTACAAGATATATTATGAATAATCTCAATGCCTAAAAAAAATAAGCCTCTCCAGAATCTTTCATATAAAAAATGTAGGACAATAGCATCTTAGTCTCACATAGAAGACCTAAATTACTGTTTGTAAGGAAAATATCATCAACATAAATAACAAGAAAAATAAAATTCCTCCCACTGACCTTGAGGTATATGCATTGATTAATTTTATTCTCTACAAAACCAAAGAAAGTGACAACCTCATCGAACTGTAAGTACCATTAACGTGATGCTTGTTTCAAGCCATAGATGGACTTTTACATTTTACACACTATGTGCTCATTTCTCTTTACCTCAAAACCCTTTGGTTGCACCATATAAATCTCCTCATTAAGCTCACCATTCAAAAAGGCAGTCTTGGCATCCATTTGATGAAGCTCTAAGTCATAATGAGCCACCAGAGCTATAATAACTCTAACTGAGTCCTTAGATAAAACAAAGGAAAAAGTTTCTTTATAATCAATACCTTTCTTCTGAGTAAATCCCTTAACAACTAATCTAACTTTGAAACAATCAACCTACCTTTTAAAGTCCTTCTTAGTTTTGTACACCCATTTATATCCAATGGGCTTACAGCCAGCTAGTAGATCAACGAGCTCCTACACTTTATTATGAGCCATGGATCGCATCTCATCTGTCATAGCATCTACCCACATGCTAGACTGGGGACTTGAAATAGCACAGGCATAGGTCGTTAGATCAATTACATGGCCTACGTCATAATCACTCTTACTAAGATATACTATGAATTTGTTTGAAATGACAGGTCTCCTTTATCTTAAAGATCTCCTCATAGATACTGCTAGAATGGGCTTAACAGGATTAGGAGTTAGAACAGGTATAGGAGTATCAGATACACCAGGAATAGTTGCATCAATCCCTAATTACTCATGATCGACATCTTCTACAGCCATAGGTGCAATGCTGTGCTAGATAACTGACATGGGAATAGACTTCACCTCACTAGGCCTATTATCATCAATGTACGGTGATGTCTCCAAATCAGCAATATCAAACTCTAAAAACTTAACTGTCTGAGATTCAGCAATCCTCGCACCTAGTGTAGGACAATAGAACCTATATCCTTGAAAATGATCTGGATACCCAATGAAATAGCAACGAGTGGTTCTAGGGTCAATTTTCCTCTCAAAAGGATTATAAATCCTAACCTCTACTGGACAATCCCAAACACAAAAATGATTAAGGCCAAGCCATCTACCAGTCCACAATTCAAAAGTGGTTTTAAGAACAGATTTACTGGGAACCTTACAGAAAATCTATAAGACAGTCTTAATGGCATTGCTCCAAAGATATCAAGTTACAATGACTTATCATACTCCTCTTCATATCCTTAAGTGTGTGATTACGTCTTTTGAGCACACTATTTTGTTCAGGACTACCAAGCATGTTATATTGGGCGACAATTCCACTATCTTGTAAGTATTTGGCAAACGGTTCCATATGTTGTCCAGTAACATCATGTTTATCATAATACTCACCCCCATGGTCAGATCTAACAATCTTAAATATTTTAGACAACTAATTTTCTACTTCTGTTTTATAAATTTAAAATTTTTTAAATGTATCAGATTTTTCTTTAATTAAATACACATAACCATAATAAGAAAATCATCAATGAAAGTTAAAAAATATTTATTTCCATAAAAGGTAGAGGAATAAAGTCCACTGATATCAGTGTGTATAACTTCTAAAAGGTCACCACTCCATGTTATACCTTTCTTTTTGGTCTTAGTCAATTTTTCACGAATACATTCAACACAAGTGTCTAGGTTTCCAAAATCAAGTAGAATAAGAATGTCTTCTTTATTTAGCCTTTGAATTTTTTCTTTAGAAATGTGACCTAGATGTTTATGCCATAACATGGAAGATTAGTCTTTTATTTTAGGTTTCTTAGACACGTTACTTTCAACATGGAAGGAGGCATACTCATTATTTGGAGTCAATTTCAATTTATATAACCTATCAGACAAAAAACCATGGCCTATAATTTTGGAATTATAAAATAAAGCAACCGTACCATTTTTAAAATAAAAACCATAACCAAATTTGTCTAAAAAAGAAATGATATCAAGTTTCGTCTAGAAAACGGTAAAAAAACAATGTTTCCCAAAATAAGTAAAAATTCAAACTCTAAGTTAAAAATAACTTCTTCTATAGACTCCTCTCTAACGACTACATCATCTTCTATTTTGAGTTTTGTCTCGTTCTTACTTGGCTTTCGCTTGCTTTTGAGCCCCTGCAAGAAAATAGTAACATGAACAGTTGCACTACTGGCAAACCACCAAAAATTTGATGGAACAACAATTAAATGAATTCAAAGCAAACTAAAGCAAGTGAGTTACCTTATCTTATTTTCTTATTCAACCAGGCCTTATACTTGGTACAATCCCTCTTCATGTGAACTTCCTTATAGCAAAAATAACACTTAAAGGATTTTTTTTAATATCAATATTTGGACCTAGAGTATTGTTAGTCTGACCCTATCCTTTACCTTGCCCTTTGTTATCCTGATTTTTATAAGTAGAATGAGTTGTAGGTTTCTTATGGTTCTTTTTCTAATATTTCCTACCTTGCCCAGGATTGGTCTTATGACGGAAGACAAATAAGGTAGACTCAGAGTTTTTTTTCTCTTAAGTTTCTTCTCCTCTAGGACATAGTTGGAGATAAGGTCATTAATAGTCCAAGATTCATTCTGGGTATCAGAGGCAGTTTTAATCTGATTAAAATCTGGTAGTAAGGCATTGATAGCACGCTGGACTATAAAGTCATCTGGAATAGTAATATTTAGACTTCTAAGTTTGGACTAGATAAGAACAAGCTTAAGAATTTATTCATTTACCCTAATTTGGCTATCATACCTTAGACTTGTAAGCTTATTCATAAAAGATCTAGCCTCAACCTTGTTAGATACATGGTATCTCTATCTTATGGCATCAAAAGGTTCTTTTACATTGTCGATTTTAGGTAAACCATTTAAGAGGTGCTTAAAAATAGAGCTCTTTATGGCAAAGAGACTCAACCGATTAGACCTCTCTCACTTGGCATTGTATTCTTTCTTAATAGCAATAATAGAATCAGTGAGTTCAGTTGGTGTAACCTCCCTCAAGGCTAAATCCACATCTAATATTCTCAGAACAAACTCAATATCCCATTTCCATTTCTTATAATTTGAGACATTCAATAGAACAACCATTGTGGTATTATTATTAACTGTAAAAGAAACTATATATGTAACACCCAGTGCTTTTAATTTGGTTAAATTTGTATTATTTTGGGTTAATAAAATATTTAAATTGAGTGTACATTGATTATTATATTTTTCCTGGGCTGAGTTTAGTTCGGATTGGTATTGGGTTGAACAAAGTCGGCCAAGGGCCCAGCTATCTTTTCCTTTTTCTTTCTTTTTCTTTTCTTCTTCCTTTTGTTTTAATTCGGCTGCAGAAGCAATAGGAAGAAGAAATAGATAAGAGAGAGAAGAGAGAGAAAAGAGAAAGGAAGAGAGGAGAAAGAGAGATTCGGAGTCAAAAATTGGTTGATCTAGGGAGATCTCGACGCCATGAGCAACGTGGTGTAATCCGTTTCGCGAGATTTGAAGTGAGATGGGAGAAATCAGAGTTTGAAGTTTAAAGGCCAAAACGGTTTTCTTCATTTTTCTCTATTTTTCTTCAGATTCAAGTTAGGTGGGACTTAGATTCGTGTTCTAGACGTCATAAGTATCATTTTCATATATATATACATATGCATGATTTGGTTGAATGTGAAGAAAGTTTTATATATATGTATATATATGTGTCTGTGTGTATATATGTGCATATATGTTGATAGATCTTGCATGTTCTTGAGTAATTTCTTAAATTAAAAGTATAGAAACATGATATTGAAGTTTTTAGATGTTTCTATTTGAGTTTTGGGTTGAATTGGGGCTTAGATTGGACGAAAACGAGGTTGGATCGAAGTTGGAGCGAACCAAAAGGGGTTCTAGACCACAGGCGTCCGGACGGTCCCATGGAGGGTCCAGACGGCCGAGACCCATCTTGTGTGATTTTATCCTATTTTGCTTATTTTAATCCCTAATGCATGTTTTGACCCCCGGACTTATTTACATGTGTTTTTTAAGTATAAAATGGGTCCCAAATCCTGAATGAGATGAACGTTAATATGATTTTATATTAAGTTAATATCAAATTTCATGATTGAGCATATCATGTGCATTGGGATTGGGGCGATTTCATCCGGTGGAAGTGTGGTGTATGGATTGGTCGAGTGTGCCATATGTTTATGTGACGTGCCGAGGCACATGTGTTATTTATATTGATTTTGATAAAATTGAGAAAACAGATTTTGATAACACCGGATAATCCCCAGTTTATATAAACGTGACTAGAGCTTAGTTATGTGGAGTTGGGACATTAATAGGGGTTATGGACTTTGAGATTTTTCCAGACTGCAGCCGAATACCCGCTCGGGATAAGCAGATGCCTGCCTGAGAAATATGGATGCCTGACTAGAGGTGTAACTCGGTTCTTTAGCGGAAAGGCCAGGGGTGTAACTCGGAGCCCCTGAGTCTTATACCTATGGGGGTGTAACTCAGTTCCCCATAGAAATATGAGATATATATATATGCATTTGTCGTCAGCGCTAAAACTGTATGGTTGGTGACTGCGCGTGACTTGGCTAAAAGCCTCGCTAAGTGTCACCCGTCCTAGGATAAGGTTGGGGATAGATGTAGAATTTAGAGTGCATGGCCATCGCATTTCATTTCATATCATGGCATGAGTATGCATATTTATATTATGTGATTGTGCATATATTATGTGATGTATATATGTACACTGGGGCACACTGGCACTGTCTTATCACTGGGCTAGTTAGCTCACCTTATCCACTTTGCAGATGATCCAGCGAGGTCGGGAAGTGATCACCCAAAGTTGAGTTGACCGATGGTTTGATACAGGTTTTTTTTGTTTTAATTAGTTCATATATTCTTATGCTGTCGGTCCCGGATAAATTGAGTTAGGGGCGTGACAATATGGTATCAAAGCTCTAGACTACGATTGTTTAGGTTGTGGGTAGTGTGGCCTAGACGTTTCTTTTGTAGTAAATTACGTATTGCATTCTTTTGATAATATTGGATCTAATGATGAACATATTTTTCTAGAATGTCTGGACGTTAATGTGGGAGGAGTGGAATGCAATGGGGTCAGACCAGTGGTCAAGATCCCTTGGAGAAATGACAAAGAGGGTACCATGAGGTACCATTGGCAGACAGTGAGGTTCCATAGCCGACATATGAGCAGATGATGCAGTTTATGGCAGCTCAGTGGGCCTAAATGCAAGGGTTTGGTGTACCGGTTACAGTACCTCCTCCTGTACAAGTAGCTGCTCCTGCGCTGGGTGAAACACTAATAATGCGGATCATCAATCAATTCAAGAAACATGATCCGCCTAAGTTTAATGGCGAGGGTGAACCTATGGAGGCAGAGAGATGGCTGAAAGAAATCACAGAGATGATGGAGACCCTGGGGGTCGAAGGGAATGAAGTCAGAATCAAGGTGGCGATACGCCAATTTCAGGGGAGTGCTGTCCATTAGTGGAGGTCATACCGGAGAACGGTGAATGTTCAAATGTTGACGTGGGAAAAATTCAAAATGGCATTTCTTGATAGGTGTTTCCTTCCAGTAATGAGGGAAGTGAAGATTCAAGAATTTTTGGCACTGGAATAAGGGAGCATGACAGTGCAACAACATAAGATGAGGTTTGCAGAATTGTCGCGGTTTGCCCCACAGTACTTGCCGGATGATAATGCCAAGGCAAGAAAGTTTGAATGAGGATTGAACATGAATATCAGGAGACAAATTATCGGGATGAGACTTCCTACTTACTCTGGAGTAGTAGCGGCAGCTCTCGCAGTGGAGAGAGATGTCATTGATTTTTGATCCAGGGCTAAGACAAGTCAAGGGCAAGGATAAGTTCAGGAGCATGGTTATGGGTCAAGTGCAAGGCAGAAGAAGGGAAAGGAGAAAGCTGGGACTTCTAGGAGGAGGTTCCAAAGACAGCCAGAATTTTCGTACCAGAGAAGTAGTTCTGGTTCGGGGTCAGGTTCAAGGTCGTCTGGCAACCGAGGACAGCAGCAGTATCAAGATCAGTTTGGACAGAGATTGTGTTTTAGATGTCATCAACCAGGGCATGTGCAGTCAAATTACCCGTTTGTGGAGATGTTACAAAGGAGTGTTGAGCTAGGCGCTCAATAGATTGGTTCATACCAAACGCAGCAGTTCCCTATGATTTCTGCGTCACTGATGCCGCAACCAGTACCGCAGATTCAACATTTCCAACAGTCGTGTAGTGGTGGCAGTGGTCAGAGGGGTAAAGCTAGGGGTAATGGCAGTTCTAGTAGTTAGCAGACTCAAGGACGTGCCTACGCACTTGCGTTGCGGGAGGATGTACCTGACACTTCAGTGATACGTGGTACTTTTCTTTTATTTAGCACTTGGGTGCATATTTTGTTTGATACTGGCGTCTCACATTCTTTCATCTCGCATGCATGTGTGCAGACTTTGGGGTTGACTCCAAAAAGGCTTGAAAAGCCAATGTGTGTAGATTCTCTGGTAGGCGGTAGTTCATCGGTAAATTGGGTATATGAGAATTGTGTTCTACAGTTAGGGGATGTTCAGCTGTGGATGGACTTGAGAGTGTTGAAGATGAAAAAGTTTGATGTAATTTTGTGGATAGATTGACTGTCCACTTATCGAATGACGATTGATTGTCATCGTAAGTTGGTAACGCCTATTTTACCAGATGGCGCCGTAGTGAAGATTCGGGGTGAGGCTAGAGCAGTGTTGCCTTCCCCATTACTTGATAAAAGGTGTATTGGAAAGTTTTTGAGTTTACGGGCCAATTTGAGATTAAATGAGAAGGACTTCAGACACTTTCTTTCAAGAGTTGTCTGTGAGTATGAAGATGTATTTTCGGATGAGTTGTTAGAGCTACCTTCACAGAGGAAGATAGAATTTCGTATAGAATTGGTACTGGGGGTGGCGCTTATTTCGGTGACACCGTACCGCATGGCACTAGCAAAATTAAAGAAATTAAAGGTGCAGTTAAGTGATTTATATTCTCGAGATTTTATTCGACCTAGTACATCACCATGGGGAGCATCGAAAGTCGTTGCGAAAAAAAATGATAAGACCTTGAGATTATGTGTGGATTACCGATTGTTGAATTCGGTAACAATTAAGAATAAGTATCCGTTGCCTAGGATAGAAGATTTGTTTGATCAGTTAAGGGGTTCTGCATATTTTTCCAAGATTGATCTTCGGTTAAGATACCATCAGTTGAGGATTCAGGAGGAAGATATTCCCAAGACTGCATTTGGTAACCGGTATGGTCACTTTGAGTTTATGGTTATGCCATTTGGGTTGATGAATGCTCATGCAGTACTTATGGATTTGATAAATAGGGTTTTCTGACCATTTTTGGATTAGTTCGTGATAATATTCTCTGACGATATTTTGATTTATTCTCGTGATGAACATGAACATAAACACGAGCAACATTTGAGGGCTGTATTGCAAACACTTAAGGACCATAAGTTATATGCAAAGGCAAGCAAATGCGAATTTTGGTTATCCGAGGTGAAATTTTTGGGTCATGTAGTTTCTGGTTAAGGAATTGCAGTGGATCCATCTAAGGTTTCGGCTGTGTTAGATTGGGCGCGACCGAGATCTATTTTTGAAATCCGCAGTTTCTTGGGTTTGGCCAGTTATTACTGCCATTTTGTTCAGGATTTCTCTCGGTTAGCGAGGCCATTAATGCAGCTAACTCGAAAAATGACGAGGTTTGAATGGGATGATGCATGTGAAGGTGCTTTCAATGAATTGAAGAGGAGGTTGACGGAAGCCCCAGTACTGATTGCACCTGAACGTGGAGAGGGATATTCAGTTTATTGTGATGCTTCACGAGAAGGTTTGGGATGTATGCTGATGCAGAATGAGTAGGTGGTGGCATATGGGCCCAGGCAGTTGAAGCCACATAAGAGGAATTACCCTACGCATGATTTGGAATTAGCCATGGTAGTTTTCGCTTTGAAGACTTGGCAGTATTACTTGTATGGTAAAAGGTTTAATGTATATTCGGATCACAAGAGTTTGAAGTATTTGTTCACTTAACGTAATTTGAATATGAGGCAGATGAGAATGATGGAGTACCTGGAGGATTACGACTTTGATCTACAGTATCATCTAGGGAAAGCTAATGTGGTGGCTGATGTTTTGAGCAGGAAATCACAGAATTTCAAAGCGGCAATGATTCATTCCCAGTGGTTTCTTCAGAACGACGTTGGTGAGTTTAAATTTTGGTGGGAGGAAGATGATGAGGATGGCACTACATACTCCAGTGTGAATTATTTACAAGTAGTGCCTATGTTATTGACATGGGTGATAGAGGCTCCATAAAGAGATCAGTATTGTCAGAACATGAAGTATTATCTATCGTCGGGACAGAAAACAGAAGGTTGGAGTCTATCCGCAAAAGGATATTTGAAACTTAGAGATAAGATTTTTGTACCTGATATGGACGGGATTAGAGAAGATGTACTCCGAAAGTTTCATCATTCGAGATTTGCTGTGCATCCTTGAGGAACTAAGATATATAAAGATTTGGGATGACCATACTGGTGGAGTGTTGTGAAAAGGGATGTGGCAGAATTCTTGTCTCGTTGCCTAACTTGTCAACAAGTGAAGGCCGAGTACTAGAGGCCGGCTGAGTTATTACGGCCATTGCCCGTTGCACAGTGAAAATGGGACCACGTGACCATGGACTTTGTGACGGGATTGCCAAGGACTCGAAGAAGGCATAATGTTATTTGGGTGATTGTGGACCGATTGACTAAGTCGGCTCATTTTCTACCCGTGAGGAATAAGGATTCGATGGAGGAGTGGTGTCAACTCTACATTCAGGAGATTATTCGGTTGCATAGCACACCGTTGTCGATTGTGTCGGACCGAGATTTGGTGTTCACGGCTCAATTTTGGCAGAGTTTACAGGAGGCACTAGGGACTCAACTATGTTTCAGTACGGCGTTTCATCCGCAGATAGATAAGCAATCTGAGCGGACGATTCAAATTTTAGAGGTTATGTTGAGATCCTGTATGCTGATGTTAAGGGGAAGTTGGGAGAGCCATTTACCAATGGTGGAAATTGTGTACAACAATAGTTATCAGGCAAGTATTGGTATGGTTCCATACGAAGCTTTATATGAACGACCTTGCAGATATCTGTTGTGCTGGGCTGAAGCCAGAGAACCTCTAATGGTTGGTCCTGACTTGGTGAGACAAGCGTCAGAGAAGATTCAAGTCATCCGACAGAGGCTTTTAAAGGCCCATAGTAGACAGAAAAGTTATGCTGATAAACGGAAGCGGCCGCTAGAGTTTTAGGTCGGAGATTTTGTATTTTTGAGGATTTCGCCAAGACAAGGCGTTGTTCGTTTCGGGAAACATGAAAAGCTATTGCCAAGGTATATTGGACCCTTCGAGATTATTGCTAGAATTGGCGAAGCGGCGTATCGGTTGGTGCTTGTCATTCCAAAATGTGGATTTTACACCCCAAGTGCAAGGTGGTTCGATGTAGCAATTTAAATTTATAACGGTGAAGTACCGGTCGTGCCCACAGGGAGAGGCTTAGTTAACTCACAATTCTTCTTCTCTTATTTAGTAGATGTCACATAAGAAAAATCAAAGAAAATTGGTTTTAATTCTGAAAATGAACTCTACCTAGTTATTTTGTCAAACACCTAGGAGGTGGCAATTAAACCCATTGTAAAATGAATAAAAATTGAATTAAAATTAATTCTGATGAAAAATAATGAAAATGTATGAAATTAAAGGGGCTAGGGACCAAGGCTAACCAATCTAATCATCATGCAATTGAATCAATTTAGAGGGCGAACATGTCTACCTATATGCATCTAGGCAAACCATCACAAGGTGG
>JAVXUM010009489.1:0-10236 GCA_035590655.1 Pouteria glomerata | reverse complement strand
TACTTTTGGTCGCCAATACCTTCTGCGACTAGCCTTTGCCGACCAACTGGCGACCAAATTATGTTTGGTCGACAAAAGTTTTAACGACCAAAAAGTGACATTTCTTGACCAAATTTTTGGTCGGGAAAGGTGTTAATTATTGTAGTGATAGCAGGGGAAGTTTTTTGGGTCCGTTGCGTGATCAATGTGCTTGCTCTGATATGATGACCAATGTTACATTCTATGCATAATTTACACTCACCATTTGGCCCCCGGGCTCAGGGTGTGATAGGATGGTATCAGACCCTAGGTTAGACTATCTAGGGACATGGGAACACTTACATTTCATATTGCATGAATACATGGAATTGAAGTAAGGTGTTTTCTTGCTTTTCAATTTTAGCAAAATGTGATAGTGATATTGATTTATCGTGCATTCTTTATGTTTAATTAGAATGCTGCCACGACAAGAGTCAAGAGGTAGAGGTCGGGGCTGAGGCCGAGGGTGAGGCTGTGGAAGAGGTAGGGGAGCAGTAGATGCCCCAGGGCAAGGGCATGATGTCAGCGCCTCCGTCCCGCAAGAACAGGAGGCGGAGTATAGTGCGGTGACTAAAATGCCACCCATGCCCCAAGGTGGAGCGGCACCACCTGTAGCATCAGCAGTTCCTCCACCTGCTGCAGCTGACGCTGGGGCATTTTTACAACAAGTGGCCGCTGCGGTGGCCACCATGACTGGAGGAGTAAGGGTGGCACCCAAACCGCAAGTTCAAACGGGTGCCCTTAAGAGCAACCTGGAGTAATTCAGGAGGATGAAGCCTCCTAACTACGACGGTGTGGTGGACACCGAGGTGGCAGAGCACTTTCTTGATGAATGTGAGAAGATCTTGGAGGCGTTAGAGATCACCGAGCCTGCCACTTACATCACCTGAATCGCTTTTCAATTGGTAGGGCGAGCCTCTACATGGTGGAAGAGCATAAAAGAGGCTCGGGGACATGTGGGACTGTCATGGGAACAGTTCAAGGAGAAGTTCCGTGACCACTTCTTCCCCCAGTCACTGCCAGATGCCAAACGGGAGGAATTTGTCGGTCTCGTTCAAAGGAACATGACGGTGCTGGAGTATGAACGGCAATTCACCGACTAATCCAAGTACGCACCGGAGCTCATCTCTACCACCTGGTTGAAATGCCAAAAATTTGAACGAGGTTTGAAGCCACCTCTCAGCAACAAAATGGTGATACTCCGCATCAACGATTATGAGGAGTTGGTGGATCGAGCTATGGTGGTGGAGCGCGATTTGTTGGAGACAAGAACCATGATGGAAGGTCGCTGTGGCAGGGGCAGAAGAGAACAGCCGAAAGGGGACAGCAGAAAAATGCAGAAGGGGGTGCATCTACTTCCCAGGGGTGGCCAGCCCAACCAACCAGTATGAACCCTCGACTGCCCAGGAAAATGGAGGCGAGGCAGCTTATTTGCTACAATTGTCGGCAGACGGGGTATATGAATGCCGAATGCCTACTATTGCGAGTAATAGCTGAAGCCACGAGCCGACCGGGAGGTGGGGCTATGGTGGAGAACTGGGTATGTTACCGATATGGGCAGACTGGGCATATTCAGAGGTTTTGCCCCCAACTATCAGGAGGTGCCGGCAGGAGAATGGGGCCGGGAGGTTAGAGTGGTCAAAGCAGTCGTGCCTCAGCATCTCAGCAACAAATTCAGCAACAGGGTTCTTCGGTAGGGATATGTCAGAATGGAGCATCTCCACCACCGAGAGGAGCTTCATCGGGTTAGAGAGGTGGCAGACCACCCACCAATTAAGTGTAAGGGAGGGTGTTTGCCATAACCCAGCAGGAGGCATCGGCGGAACCCCTTATTACTCGAGGTATTTTGTGAGTATATTCTTCTTATGCTATGGTCTTGTTGGACACGGGGGCTTCGTATTCATTTATTTCTGCTAAGTGTGTGTCAATACTGGGATTAGAAGTTAGCCCGATGGACTTATTGTTGTTAGTGGAGACCCCAACCGCCGGATTTTCTTCCTTAACATCCGTGGTGAAGGCGTGTGAGCTTCGAGTGGAAGATATGTTTGATAAACGGAAAGCGGTTATCCCCACGGATCTAATTGTATTGGAGATGCAAGAGTTTGATGTAATTTTGGGAATGGATTGGCTTGAGACTTATCGAGCCATAATTGACTGCCCCAGTCAAAGGGTGATCTTAACTACTCCCGAAAGCACATCCATTCATTTCCTGGTAGATCGTGTACATTGCCTAAGTTACCTTCGTGGAGAAGTCATAGAAAGACAGCTTTGTACTCTTTATTTGCCAGTTTGGTATTGGAAGATGGGGGTGAAGAACAGAAGGCTCACTTACCTAAGGTAGTCGATGAATTCCCCGACGTGTTCCCAAAAGATTTGCTGGGGTTGCCACCGAAGCAGGAGGTGGAGTATAACATTGACCTGATACCAGGCACGGAACCTATCTCCATTCCCCCTTATTGGTTGGCACTGGCGGAGTTGGAAGAGCTGAGAAGTCAGCTAGAAGAGTTGAGGGCCAAGGGCTTTGTGATGCCGAGCACCTCTCCCTAGGGTGCACCGGCGTTGTTTGCGGACAAGAAAGATGGGACACTCCGGATGTGCATCGACTACTGGAAGTTGAATCAGGTCACCATCAAGAACAAATACCCGTTATCGAAGATTGATGACTTGTTTGATCAATTGAATGGATCTTTCATGTTCTTAAAAATTGATCTTCGGTCGGGTTACCACCAGGTGAGGATCTGAGAGGAAGATATCTCCAAGACGGCGTTTAGGACTCAGTATGATCACTACGAGTTCCTAGTGATGCCGTTTGGACTGACTAATGTACCTGTAGTCTTCATGGATTTAATGAATCGGGTCTTCAGAGAATTCTTGGATAAGTTAGTGGTGGTTTTAATAAATGATGTTTTGATATACTCCAAGTCTGAGGTGGAGCATGAGCAACACCTGAGATTAGCACTGCAAAGGTTGAGAGACCATCAGTTGTATGCTAAGCTTAGTAAGTGTGACTTCTGGCTAAAAAAGGTTAACTTTTTGGGGCACGTGGTGTCCAAAGAGGGGGTGGCGGTTGATCCCTCTAAGATTGAAACAGTTGTGGAATGGTCTCAGCCAAGAACAGTATTTGAAATACGTAGCTTCCTCAGGTTGGCAGGCTACTACCGCAGGTTCGTGCTTGACTTTTCATGGCTGGCAGCTCCATTAACATGCCTCACAAGGAAATGGGTAAAGTTCGAGTGGAATGAAGCGTATGAGAGGGTGTTCTAAGAAATCAAATGAAAGTTGACCACCGCCCCAGTGCTCATTATCCCATAGAGAGAAATGGGGTACTCTGTCTATTGTGATGTCTCACGGGAGGGACTGGGATGTGTCTTGATGTAGATTGGAAGAGTGGTGGTTTACGGGTTGAGACAGTTAAAGAGCCACGAAAGTAACTACCCCGTGCATGATTTGGAGTTAGCAACCGTTATCTTTGCACTGAAGACTTAGAGGCATTATCTGTATGGTGAGAGATTTGAGATCTTTTCTGATCACAAGAGTCTCAAATATATCTTTACTCAAAAAGACTTGAATCTGAGGCAACGCCGATGGATAGAGTATATGGAAGACTATGATTTTGATTTTCATTACCATCTCGGCAAGGCCAATGTGGTAGCAGACGCCTTAAGTTGGAAGATCTAGAGTGTAGTGGCCACCCTAGCATTGAAGGAGTGGGAAATGATAGGGACACTCAACGAATTTGCGTTAGTCTTGGAGGATGAGGCAGAGAAATGCATGTTGTTCACTTCAATAACTTATCTAGCCCTAGTGAATAAAGTGATTGAAGCCCAATAAACTGATCATGAGACAAAGGAGATTTGTCAAAAGCTAGAGGGGCTAATCGACTTGACTGGTTGGACACTGGAGGAAACAGGGGTGAAATATCAGGGAAGACTCCTTGTGCCCTCTGCGAAGAGAGATAAAGTTATGAAAGAGTTTCATCAGTCGAGGTTGGCAGTGCATCCTGGGGGCACGAAAATTTATCATGATTTGAAGCGGCAATTTTACTGGGCTGGGATGAAATGAGATGTGGCAGAGTTCGTGGGAAGGTGCCTAATTTGTCAATAGGTAAAGACAGAGTATCAACGGCCCGCAGGCTTACTTTAACCTTTGTCTGTATCTGAATGGAAATGGGAGCATGTGACTATGGACTTCGTCACAGGGTTGCCGAGGACGAGAAGGAGTTGTGATGCCATTTGGGTGATTGTGGATAAATTAACCAAATCAGCCAATTTCTTGGCAATGAAGACAACCGACTCAATGGATTCCCTAGCCCGATTATATATCCGTGAAAGTTACACGGGACGCGATTTCTATCATCTCTGACCGAGATCCCAGGTTCGTTTTCTGTTTCTGGCAAAGTTTTCAAGTGGTAATGGGGACGGAATTATGCTTTAGCACAGCCTTTCATCCCCAAACAGATGGCCAGTCAGAAAGGACTATTCAGGTATTGGAAGATATGCTTCGAGCTTGTGTCCTGGATTTTAAAGGGAGTTGGGAAAAGCATTTGCCACTGGTAGAGTTTGCTTACAACAACAGTTTTCAATCTAGCATCGGCATGGTACCCTTTGAAACCTTGTATGGGAGACCTTACCGTTCCCCAGTATGCTGGACACAAATTAGAGAAGCGGCCATGATTGGACCTGAGATAGTCTGGGAGACGAATGAGAAGGTAAAGTTTATGAGATAATGGTTGGAGACAGCTCAAAGTCGACAGAAGAGCTACCCGGACCGATGGAGGAAGCCACTAGAATTTCAAGTGGGGGACCACGTGTTCCTAAAAGTTTCACCCCGAAAGGGGCAATTTCGCTTTGGCAAGCGAGGAAAATTGTCCCCCCGTTTTATCGGTCCATTTGAAGTCCTGGCAAGGGTGGGTGAGGTAGCTTACCGTTTAGTCTTACCCCCACAACTCTTCGGTGTGCACGAGGTATTCTATGTGTCTATGCTACAGAGATATGTGCCAGACCTTTCTCATGTATTGGATTGGGCGGAGTTAGAGGTTGACTTAGATGCCAACTATGAAGTAAGACCGGTCCAAATTTTAGATACTCGAGACCAAATGCTGCGAGGCAAGATGATTCCATTAGTTCGAGTATTATGGAAGCACCACAACATCGAGGAGTTAATTTGGGAGCGCGAGGCAGAAATGTGCAAACGATTTCCTTCCTTGTTCTCTTAGATGTCTTTGTAAAGAGTTTTATTTTGTAAAAATTTCGAGGACGAAATTTTTGTAAGGAGGGGAGAATGTGATACCCTCACCTTTGGTATGAATGGGAATCATAACTTATTTTCTTGTGGAGATAAGTTTATGGATTGATGTAAATAAAGCTTATGTTCTTTAAATTGTGCAGGGTGGCCAGCTAGGTGAGGTTGTGTATGAGAGGAAGATTAGTTGATTTTAATTGTGAAGAAGAAAATGGGAAGAAGAAAGAGAGCCGACCATGGAGAGCCTTGATACCAACTTTGACCAAGTAAACTTAATTTGGCCCAAGCAAACTTGATTGTTGACCATTTGACTCCATGTAAGCACACACACATATATATATATATAATATTGAGAGAAGAATGGATAGAAGAAGAAGTGGCCGCACAAAGGAAGTTTGGTCTTCTAACTTTATTTGTTTTGTAGTTAAGTATAGGTCAAGGGAGCATTTAACATGTGGGACCCATGAACTTAATGTGGAAGACTTATATACTTAGATATATATATGTATTTGTTAAAGGAATTTGTGGTAGGGGATGCTTGGCCAGCCATGTGTGTGTATATAGATATATATATATGTATTGTTGGTTGGTGGAAATCTTAATTGCAAGAGTAAATATCAAGGAGAGAGAGAGAGAGAGAGGCCAAGTATGGAAGAAGAAACCATTCGGCCATTAGAGAGAGTTGAGAGAAAATTTGGAGAAAGGAAGAAGAAGAAGAGAGGAAGAAGAATTAAGAAAAGAAGTGAATGAAAGAAGTAAGATGAAGAAAAATTCAAGAGAAAAGATCAAGTTTTTGAAGTCTTGGGAGCTTGGGGCCAAGTTGGAAGTCATCTTTGAAGCCATCTTCAACTTGGAGTTCTTGAAGAGCTTAAGCTAAAATTTAAAGTAGGGAAAATTCTAACTTTCATAATATGAATTTGAGGCTTCTTCTTCTCCTTTGAATTCTCTTAGAAGTGGGAAATAGCAAAGGAAGCCATGAACCCTTGTAGGGAACAAACCAAACTTTTGGAACTTAGTTAGGGGTAGAGTGATGATTTGGTGTGTTTTGCATGATAGTGAGTGATGGGGGGAGAGGGAAGAAAACTTTGAGAACCCTAGGTTAGAGTGAACTTGGAAAATGGAAAAATGGGTGTAAAATGGTATTTGGTACATGAAAATGAGTAGGGATAGAAGAAGGAGGAAACCAGAAAATGGTCATAACCCGAAAAAGTTGCATCACCCTCGGCGGCCACCCGCCTGATTAAGGCAGAGGTGCCCGACGTACTGTACACTCGAATACCACCCTCGGCGGGCGCCCACCTGATTGAGGCAGGGGCGCCTGAGCCACTGTTCACCCAACACCCACTCTCGGCGGGTGCCTACCTAATTTAGGTAGGGGCGCCCGACCCACTTTGTTGACTCTCAACTTTCATTTGTACCCTATTTCGTGCATACCCACATCACTCTTACTATGTTAAACATCATAAATGAACCTCCCCCTCTTCATTTCATATATGTATTATCTCTTGATTATAGCATGTAACACTTGATTTGATTTAATGCATGGGAGTTGGTTGGAGATAATGATGCTTGTGAACAACACTTGAATCATCTTGCTTTTAGTTAAATTAATGATACTTGTGTTGATAATATGACATCACAAAATGGATTGTGCTGCATGTAACCTCAATATATAACTTCCAAACTTAATAGAAAGATAAGAAAACGAAATGATTGGTTGTGTGTCGGGGATCGTGGGGTACGAAAAATAGGAAGAGTTTGAGATTATCTTCAAGTTATAAGGCCAGGAACCTGCGCAAGGATTGGTGTTTCATACCAGTAGGTTAGTAGCCTATGAAATGAGGGCAGTGTATTAACTTATGCATACACACGGGTGTAGCGTCGCCCTGGGTTGCCATCCTAAAGAACACTGGGGGCATAGTGTCGCCCAGAACAAGCACGCTAGATAGGTACCCAATCCCTGATGATTATGTGAAAGTTAATGTGTGATGTATACACAAGATGAACAAGTTAAGGGCTTAAATATTGGTGATGTACACACATTGATATTCCAAAATAGCATGTGAAACTTGCTTATGAATTATGAGTTGAGATGCTTGTTATCATGTTCTAAATCTTAGAGTATGATTGTTACATTATACCATGAGATATTGAATATCATGTTGTGGATATTGGTTTCTTGTTGGTTATTTATATTTGTACCATGAGCATTACATGCATCATGTTTCTATTATGGGAGTATCGTGGGCACACTCCGTCCGTGCTCACGTCCCTACAGATGTCCATACAGGACCCACTCAGGATGACTAGAAGGGGTTCAAAGGCAAATGAGATGAGATGTCCACACTATTAGAAGGATTGGCCTTGTTTTACATGTTGTAATTATATTTCTGAGTTAACATTGTAATGTATATATTATTCTTTTGGTTTTGGGTTTGTAATGGCCATAAGGCCAAGACATGTACAAATGTACAAAAGTTCAAGATAGTGGACTTGTTACGTTTATATTGGTCAATGTGGTTTGGAAGTGCGGCCTTGGATGAGCTTGTATGGTTAGAATACAAAATCGCTGCATGGTTGCATGGCAGTTTATATATTTGCACAGGTGTTTCTATTAGCTACCCATTTGAATAACTTTAGGTCGTTATATAGCAGGGGAAGTTTTGTGGGTCCATTGCGTGACCAATTTGCTTGCTCTGATATGTTGCCTGTGTTTTTATATTATGTGTGTCTTACACTCACTCCTTGGGTCTCCGGGCTCAGAGCTTGACATTCCGGGGTTCTCAACCGCAGGGTAATCTCAAAGCCCTTCCTATTTACTTTACTCCATACATTAACCATATCATTAACCATTCAATCACATTTGATACTCATTTGGTTTCAAACAATTTCATATATTTCACATTCCTTGATTTCCAACAACACATATCCATGATTACATTCATTCATAAACTCAACAAAATTTTTATTTCATCAACACAATTATCATATAATTCAAATAACCAATAATGGTTCACATCATTAACACCATCCCTTCATTAATACCCATATCAAACGATATCATACAAGAACTACTATCACAATTACACAATTCAATTCAATGTGGTAAATAATCATGCTTCAAGAATTCAAATTAACTAAATTAACATATTAGTAATAGAATTTGAGTTAGCTAGGAAACAAATGAAGCAAAACAGGTGACATTTTCAAGTTTCTATAGCATCATGGGTGCTCCACACAAGCATGGGCACCCCTCTGTTTCACACAGAATAGTTAAGTCTCATTTCGGGCTAAAATGTGAGTTTTTGGGTTTCAAACCTCTTCTTGTCTCATATATAACCAAAAACCTGTTTCTAAATGTTATTTGAGACCTATAAAACTCAAATAATCAATCAAAAATCAATTCTAATCACTTATTCTCCAAAAATCAAAACCTAGTTTCATCAATTCCCATAAACACACAAACCTACACTTCTCTCTTTAATTCCACCCTTTATATTTCCAATCACTCAAATAATCATCCTAATCATATTTTTTACTATTTCACATATTATATAGGCTAAAATAAGTAAAGAGATCCCACTACCTCAACTCAAGCAAAAAAGAAACAAAAAAAGATGAAATGGTGTTCTTGGTCTCCCACTTTGAGCAACTTAATTCACGCCTCTTCAACTCCTCCTTCTTTGATCCAAATCAACCACAAAACACCTTCAAAAAGCATAACTCTTTAGTAAATACTAACATACAAACTTAGGGTTAAACATTTATTAATAAAACTCACCAAAGATAAAGCCCTTTCTTTGGTTTTCTTGGTTCCTTCTTCTTCCTACAGACTTCTCATTCTTTCCTTCTTCTTCTTTCATTTTCTTCTCTCGTTTGCCTTGTTCTTTCAACTCATTTGTTTCTTTTTCTCTCTCCACTTCAACTCATATATGAATATATGTGTAAAATATATAATTTTTGCAAATTTTGGTTCTTTTCCATACCTATAGTATGTCTAAAAGGACTTGGGAGCTTACCTTGCATTGTTCATGCTATACCTCAACCGACAAAGTGTTTTTGTACAAGTGGGGCGCCCCATGGGTACCCCACCTTAACTCAAAGGGGCGCCCACTGAGAGTTGAAAACTCTGGTTCTCTTAGGCATTTCGTCAAGCAGCTGGAGGAAGGCCACCACGGGTGCCCCACACAAGCACGGGAGCCCCATTTAGGTTCACGGGCACCCCACATAGGTTCATGGGCGCTCATCAAACTCAGGGGCGCCCTTCTGCTGCCATCTGAGCTAAAATGTTCATTTTTGCACAATTTAACCATTTTCTGTCAAAATTCTCGACCCTAAGACATGCTTAATGACTAATACGACTTCATTAACATAATATTACACCAAAAAAGTATTCAAATTCATAAATTTACCTCCATCCTAAAATCTGGGATATTACATTTTCCATTCATTTAAAAAATTTCGTCCTCAAAATTTGATGCAACAGTACCAACATAATTCTAAGAAAACAATTACAAGTATCCTTTCCATTTCTCAATCTCATCTTTTTATTTAAACTTCTTCAATATCATAATGCCTCTAACATGAACTAGATTTAAAAATCTATTCATTTACTAATACTCAAACTGTCACGCCCCGAACCCGGGGGCCCGGGGGCGTGAGTGTTATAGCAAGCATTACATGATCTCTACGGTCTTCGTATCAGAGTAAACGCATTGGTCACGGAATGGACCCACGAAAACTCCCCCTATTATATTAGGCTCTAAGGGTTGTACCTGAACCTGTCACAGTTTATATATAACTGCCAAACACCATCGTAACCACCAAGTCCATACATTTATATCCCTAATCCATCACATCCATAAATTCCATTGGAAGCATAATAACGTAAATGAATCTATAAACTTTAGCTTTATATACAAGCCTCAAAATGTAAAATACTAAAGATGGGCCTTAAGGCCATTTACAAACCAAAAC
>JAVXUM010009474.1:0-10237 GCA_035590655.1 Pouteria glomerata | reverse complement strand
ACATTGTAAATATATTTTTGAGAGGGAGAGCATTGGATTGTATATATTTCCTTTTGTTTTCTTTTAATCTTGTAATGACCATAAGGCTTTGAATTGTACACTTGGAAAGTATTACTTATGGTGAATGGTTTTATGCTTCCATTAGCTCATATGAAATGAATGAGAATGTATAGATGATTACAAAGGTTTGGATGAGGTATAAATTGTAAAGGTTGTCTATTAGGTACCCTCATTTAGTCCAGATTTTAGGCCGTTATATAGCAGTTTTGTTTTGTGGATCCGCTGCGTGACCGGTGCGTTAGCTCCGATCTTATGACGTAGGTTTCATGATATGCATGTTTTACACTCACTCCCTGGGTCCCCGGACTCGGGGCGTGACACTACTTCTCTCTCTACGTATGAAGTTCTTTTTTCTCCAGATGTTCCCTTTGAAACAATCTCCATCTTGCATATTTATAGTGTAACTCAAAAATACCAAATTACCCTTGCAAATCATAGCAGAATTGCAAAATTCCCGAAAATTGCAGGTTGGTTCAACACAAGGGTTCGAACAAGGCTGTTTGGTTCGAACGTTGGTTTGAACGGATTTCTCAGACTTAGCCATTTTTTTCTTCATCTGCTCACTGTTGTTTGAACAAGTTTTCTAACCAACTGTGGTTCGAACATTGGTTCGAACAAGATTTCCTTAGAATTTTTTTTCGTTTTTTTTTCTTGGACCACCTTCTGTTGTTCTAACCCATGTTCGAACAAGAAATGGTTCAAACACTTGTTCGAACAATATCTTCTTCACACACAGAAAAATTTTGTAATTTTCATCTCCTACACCTTCTGTGGTTGGAATCAATGTTCAAACAAGCTGTGGTTCTTGTTCTAACCACTTTTCTGACTTGATCTCTTTTGGTCCAATTTATGTCATTTTCTACTCAAACACCTACAAATCAAACATAACATCCATTAATGCAATTAAAATTACATTTTCATTCATTTAAAATATAAATTGACATAACAATCCTCAAATTAAAGCTTATGATTGTACTTTTTATAGTACAATCACTCAACCTCTACACTAAACTGAGTTATAACATGTTATTTCTTACTTTGCCAAATAATAAGATTAGTGCCAACAAAGGTACAATATCCAAAAGTAGACCTTGAATCTGAACGATTACTAGCCCAATCTGCATTACTATGTCCAATCACTTCTATTATTATGAAAGGACAATACAGTGAACCTTAACAAGGCAAATTCTTCAAACACCTTAAAGTGCCACACATGACATTAAAGTAAGATTGAAGAGGAGCATGCATGAACTGACTAACTACTCTAATAGCATACATAATGTCAGGCCATGTCACGATAAGATAAATTAGCTTACCCACAAGTTGACGATATCTGCCAACATCAGAGAATGGTTCAACACTCTCAGAATCTAAATAAATAGAAGTATCCATAGGAGTATCAATCGGACGAGATCCAAAAAGATCAGTCCTAGAGAGTAAATCTAATACATATTTTCTTTAAGATAACGAGATACCTTGTAAGGAATGAGCAATCTCAATCCTTAAGAAATAGTGCAATACTCCCAGATCCTTTATCTTAAACTGCTTCCCAAAATAACTATTTAGTACAAAAATACCCTCGGCGTCATCACTTGAGATGATGATATAATGCACATATATAACCAAAATAATAATATCAGAAGATGTCTGACACACAAATACTGAGTGATTAGATGTAGACTGTCTAAAACCATAGTTAAGAAGAGTAGAACTAAACTGATCAAACCATGCCTATAGAGATTGCTTAAATCTTTACAATGCTTAGTGTAAGCAACAAACCAAATGTTCACTACTTGTGGTAACATACCTAAGGAGCTAATCTGTATAGATATTCTCTTGAAGTTCACCATGCAAAAAATCATTTTTAACATCTAACTGAAATAAAGACCATGACTTACTCACTAGAACTGCTAGCAAAATATGATTGAATTAAGGCGAGCCATTGGTAAGAACATCCCTATATAATCAACACCATAGGTCTGAATGTGTCCTTTAGCCACCAACTAAACCTTAACTCTCTTAATAGATCTATTTGGCAAATATTTCATTATGTACACTACTAGCACCCTACTGTCTTTTTACCAAGTGGAAGAGAGTTAAGCTTCCATATATGATTATGTTGTAATCCCCATATCTCTTTATCTATCACTTTCTCTTAGTCAGGCGATAATAATGCTTGTTTATAAGATGTGGGAGGAGAAACTGAAGACAAGGCACAAATAAAGGATTGGAAATGAGGTGAGACATGATAATATGAGATAAATTTAGCAATATGATGTTGAATACACAGACATTTACCTTTCCCGAGAGCAATAGGAAGATTATCAATTTTAAGAGACTTGATTTTAATAGGTGTCTCGAGAGGCTCATATCCACAGGAACTGAAGTAGACTCAAGATCCATAAAGACGAAGTAACTGGTTCAGGATAAGTACAGTGTTGATATACCTATAAAAGTGGTGGCACACTTGAGGCAACAGGTGGTGGCACACTTGAGGCAACAAGTAGTGGCAGGTTAGTAAAAGGAACCTATGTAATATGAGATGACTCCCCGAGACAGAAGAGAAGACTCCCCCTCATGAGAAAAGACCTTCCCCTCAGGTGAAAATAAGAGGTAGACTCAAAGAAAGTAACATTAGCACTAACAAAACATTTACAAGAAAGAGGATGACAACACTGATAACCCCATTCTGAGTGTGAGAGGAACTAAGAAAGACACAACGACGAGCACGAGGAGAAACTTTGTCTAAACTAGGGTCTAAATTATAAACAAAAGTAGCATAGCCAAAGGTACAAAGCGAGAAGGAAAAAAGAAAAATAGAAGGATACAAAAGAGAAAAAAGAAAATTGTTACCAAGAAAAAGTAAAGGAACCTGATTAATAAGATAGTATGCAGTCAAAACAGCAATGCCCAATATTATTTTAGAATATTCATTTAGAAATAGAGAGTACATGCGATATCCAGTAAATGATGATGTTTGCATTTAGTAACACCATTCTATTGAAAGGTATGAACACATGAAATTTGATGAAAAATGTCTTACTTAACACAAAATTGGGTCCTCACAGACTGAGTCTACTCAAGAACATTCTTAGAGCGAAGAATTTTAATATTTTTTATTGTTAGAATCTTATTATAAAATTTTAAAACAATAGCAGGTAACTAAGAATGATTTTTCATCGAAAATAGCCCAGTCATATGAAAATAGTCATCAACAAAAATGACAAAATACCAAAATCTATTAATAGAAGCAACTCTTAAAGAACCTCAATTATCCATATAGACTACTTCAAATGGTTAAGACTCACGACTACTTTTATAACTCGAAAATGAACTATGGTGTTGCGTGCCAAGTTGAGAAGCCTCACGTACAAGACTTGAAATAAACTCTAAACTAGGAACAGTAAGTTTGAGACGAGTTAATGATGCCTATTCACATCTCGAACAGATCATCTTCTATATCCTCAGATCCTAAAAAACATAAGAAGGAAGAGAAAAGGTTATAGAATAGTTCAAAGACTTAGTTAATTGACTAATAAATAACAAATTAAATGAAAAATTAGGTATAAAAAGACTAAATGATAAAGTTAAGGAGAGAGAAGGATGAAAGTGTCCTTTACCAGTTACAAGCCAAGAGTCCTATTACTTAAGGTAATATTGTGAATAGTAAAAGTTAAGTTAGAAAATAATGAAGAATTACCAAAGATATGTGCACTGGTACCACAGTCAATAATTTATGGAGAGAAAGATTGAGAAGTAAAGTAAGCAATACTACCTGACTATGTTAAAAACAATAAAAGAATGAGAGGTGCGAAGAGTCTGCACAATGGCCTCTAACTCAGCAGGAGTGAAGGGGCTTGGAGAAGTAGCATTAGATGTAACAAGATTAGTCAAACTAGTAGTACTCTATGCAGAAGAATAAGTGTTAATGGGCTCAATAGTGGCATGATGAGCTTGCTCAGGATGACCATACTTCCTCTAACAGTAAGGTTCAGTGTGATTAGTGTGCCCACATTGATTACATTTCTTGGTGCCCTGTCTAGAGCCACGTCCACCGCCATGAGAACCACCCCAGTAACTACGAGATCTATCATAAAAACGACGACCACCAGAACCATTAACAAGAATAGTAGAGTAAAACTCACTTGAGGAGGCCAGTTGAGAATAATGGCCCAAGAAAGAACACTAAAGATGAGAGTAGGCATTGGCCATAGAAGGTATAGTCTTTCCTACCAAAAGGTAATCCCTATAACTGTGGAGATTATTATTAAGGCTAATAAGAAGCAGAACTATCGTGAGCTCATCCTATTGTCAAATCATCTTAACCTTAGTTTCTAAAAAAGGACAAAATTGTAGAAGATAATCACTTAAGGCTTTAAGGTTGTTGTAATATTCAAACAGTAGTTGAGCACCTTAGTAAAAAGAATAAAGTTTATCATATGCTTCAAAAGCCTCTGAAACATTATTCTTTTGAGAAAAATAGTCTGCTAGTGAATCCCATACGGCATTAGAAGATCCACACAAAGCAACTATGTGAGAAATCGAATGCTCTAAACTATGCCAGATCCAACACATATCAACAGTATCTAAAGCCCTCCATTGTGAATACGAAGGAGATTTGGAATCTGGAAGAGGATCTGCAATATAATTTTCCAATTGACAACTAATCAAGAAAACCCAAATAGCATGTGACTATGTTAAATAATTAACTTTTTACACGAAATGGACTTTAGGAGACTATCAATTGGTATAACTGGCTTAACAGAAAAACTAGAACCAGTAGTCTTGGTTTTATTAAAAACCATCGCAAATATTAATGACTGTTATCTAGACAAGTAGAGAAACAAAAAATCGATCAACTACTAGAAACGAGAATGAACTAATAGTTGATGATTAGAAAATAAAGAACCAATAAAGAACAATCAGAAGCCAAGCAGTGATTGTGATTGAAATCATCAGTGAGTGAGGCAACGAGAAATCACAAACAAACAATGATTGTGACCACAGAGATCAATCGATCAAGATAAACCAATGATTAATGATCACAATTAAAGACAGAACCGAGCGAGCAACACGAAATCAAGAACAAATGATGATCCAGATTGCAGAGATCATCTGATCGAGATAACCAATTCAGGACATCAGAGATTCAAGGAGCAAGCAATGAGAGAATAACCAATGGTTGCCAACAAAGAAGATGCATGTAAAAAAGTCCTAACCAATGAGAATTGTCGAAAAAAATACTGACAATAAGAATCAGTTGATGACATCAGTAGTAAGACTGGTAGACACTACTATTAGGGCTTCGACCCCTTTTTTTTTGTGAAAATGAAAAAGTAATGCTTTGATACTAAGTCAAATAATACCAGATAGAATTAGGAGTATGAGATACAATTTCTCATCCCCTCATATTATATTTATACTAATAAATTGCAATGAAATTAGGATATAAATCCCATATTAGGATATGCATTAATTTAGAAAATATAATCACAACTCATAAATCAAATCCTACCAACTATAGAATATTCCAAAGATTCCAACAAATTTGACCGATAAGACTTGATTCAAAACACTTTAAAAACTTTATAGACCCAAATTTTGACTCGTAATTGTCATTAATCAAAGTAATAAACCTGACAATCTTCCCTAGGACCATTGCATGGTAAAAACATAAATAAAAAAATTTAACTGACTCCCAATCTAAATTTACAATGACCACAAAAAATATCATCTTCAGGAATCTCTCCCTTAATATTTTGGTCCTTGATTACTTGAAAACAAAAACACGAAACAAAAAAAAAATAATAATAAAAACTTGTGTCAAAATTATGAGTCTTGAATAAATACCAATTAAGAATAAAAATATGGTGTAACTATGACAAAAAAAAAAAAGATACTCAATTATCTCCCCCTATTTTTGGCATGCAATTTTGAAGTTAAAAAACAACAATAAGAGAAAACATCCACACAATAATAATAGATAAAATTGAACTTGATTAATATTAAGTCAACAAAAAATTACATCCGTAGTGAAGAAATCATTAAAACCCAAAAAACTATCAAATGCAAAAATTAGTCATCTTAATTTCAATTTAATCTAAACATCAAATTTACTACCACTAAGTCAACAAAATAACAAAATAAAAAAAAAACAAAAGAAATTAATTTCAATGAGTATGCTCTTTAGAGCTAAAATGGTGTATAACTTTACTATGTCCACCTTATGCATTGACATAAGGTCTTCCAATTGAGTACTAGAGAAGTAACAGCAGCAAAAGTGTCTTTCAAATCACAAAAGTTGTCGGTAAAGGAGTCAATGTGAGATATCATTGTAGCATTTAAGGAAGATTATTCTAAACTTTGTCGTGTGTGAGAAGAAGAGCATCACATAGTTGAGTCATTGATGATTGGACGCAAACTTACAAAAGGATCACTAGGGGGAATAGCCATACCCAGTTGCTCAGCTATTTTGGTAATGAGAACACCAAAATGAAGTGCAATCATGGTAGACTTGTCCTTCTTAATTGCAAGCATCTGGTGAAATCTACTTGAGGCTAAATAAAAATACTTACCTATATGGATAGTGTAGAGAATGCGAGCTTACTAAACAGAGACACCAGAAGTATAGCTCGAAAGAACAACCAAGGCAACAATAAAATAGTGCAGAATGCCACTGTAACCCCTGATATTTTATTTTGTTATTTATTTAAGATTTTGGGCCAATCAAATATTTGGGTGTAAGGTTAGATCTTGATGGTTGGGTTTGGTTTTATTTTTCCTGGGCCAGGTTTAGCTTAGAGTTGTATTGAGTTAGATAACTAGGCTAAGGGACTAGGCCTTTTCCATTTTTTTTTTAATTTTCTCATTTCGTGATGTTTTTCAGCCTTTCGAAAAAAATGACCATATGAGAAAAAGAGAGTAAGGAGAAAGAGAAAAGAAAGAGAAAGAAAAGTTTAAAAAAGAAAATTAAATAGATCAGAGACTACTTGATGTCGTGATTGTCATAGTGGTGGCAATGTTTGGTGATTTGGTTCGAGCTAAAGAGATATCAACTTCAGAAACTTGAAGGCCAAGTTTAGATTTTTTTTATCCTTTAGATTTGAGGTTAGTGGGGCTTACATATGTGTTTCTATGTGTTGTTAGTATGATTTTGGTATATTATACATTTGATTTGGTTAAATATTGAATAATTTGGTAGTGTTGTATATATATTTATATATATGAATGTGTATGCATACATATTGAAATTTTTTCATTCCTTAGGTTATTGTTGCAATTGATGTTGAATAATTATGTTATGGAGATGTTTATATGTTTATTGTGGGTTGAATGGATGATTAAGGGTTAGATTGGTTCAGTTTCCAACTGAAATTGAACCTAGACTTTGGTCTCGAGGCAGAGGCATTTGAACGGGCTGACTGTCTCGGGCCTACTAACAGGTGTTCAAATGGGGGCGTACAAACAAGCCTATTAAGTTTTTTGTAAAATTTAACTTTTATATATTAAATGAAATTATTTGTGCCCATAGCCACCAGTTATTGATTTTAAAATATAAGATGAACCCTAAATTATTATTAAGTCTAATGGGAATGCATCGTTTTATCAAAATGTTATTTATTTATATGATTGAGCACATCATATACCATAACATTGCGATTGCATCATCTAATTTGATATTATGATTGTTAATTAGTTGAGAGTGCCATATTGACATTGTTGACTTGCCGAGGCATGGGTCATGTATTGGGATGAGATCTTTAATTTTGAGAAAAATAATAAAATGAGATTTTCAAAATACCGGATGATCCCTAATCAATATATATTACTATAGATTAGCTATTGGAGTTAGGACGTTAAATTTGAGATATTATTATGAGATTTTCTCTGTATTGTAGTCAAACCTTACTTACGATAAGCAGACACTTAACTAAGGTATAACTCGGTTCTTTAGTAGAAGAGTCAGGGAGTATAGCTTGATTCTCTTAAGTTTTACAAATGTGGGGTGTAATTTAGTTCCCTACTTGTGACGTATATTAATATCATGACCGGATTCACATGTCGGGCTGATGGACGCAAGTCGTAAATATGGTGCATTCAAGATTGCCTAAATGTGAAAATGTATATTGACCGTTTCTAGGATGTGCGTCTAAAATTAATCCCCAAATGCAAGGCTATGCGGTGTAGTTTTACCTGGTGAGTCCAGGATCGTATCTAGAGGGAGCCTAAAGTTTTAGTTCTAAGTTATTAAGGTTTTCTAATCTTAAGTTCAATGTAAAATATGTGTGAAAATTAAGGGATTTTTAGATTGGTTTTTCTAACAAACTTTCTTAAATGGTAACAATTAAATAATAAATTAATTCTAAATATGCAAGTTCCTAAAGTAGTAGAGCAACTTCAAAAAATATATAAATTCAGGTAATTCAAAACAACCTTGATTTAATGTTTAATTTTCTTAATGTTAAATTTTCAAGTGAAGAAAATTCTCACAAATTAAATTTCCAATAATAACTGCAATTCAAGTTTCACGTCTAAAGGAAACAGAAATTGGAAAATATTTCATTAAAAGCTTTTAAAAAATTTCCACATACACAATTTCACATTAACGTCAAAGTATTGTGAAATTGAAAAATTTTCTATTAAAATTATTTGTGGGGTCAAATCCAATTTATTCACTTCAAGTTATTTAAAATAATTTTTAAAGTGCCGAAAACTTTTATCAGTAATTACCAAAATATGATCAAAAGTTTTCATTTTCTAGAATTCTTAAACAAAATAAATCAGATTTGAAAAAAAGTTCTAAAAAATCCCACAATCTCAATTTCGTACTCACGTCAGAAGGATTACGAAGTTGGAAAATCTTCTAATAATATTATTTGTGGTTTTGGATCTAATTTCTTTACTTCAAAGTTTTCAAAAGAATTTTTAAAGTACCAAAAATCTTTATAAGTGATTATTAAAATATGATCAAAGATTCCTGTTTTCAAAAGTCTTTACGTAAACTAAATTAAATCCTAAAGATGGTGTATATACGCTTACGTTCACACCTTACGTATATAACCCTAGGATTTTAATCTGTTCAACTCTTCACCTTAGATTGAAACATCAAATCAAGGTTTCAAAATTTCTAGCCTAGTATGCTTACACCAACCATTATTAATCAATAATAGAATAAATCAAGAACTACTACGAATTAAAGCTAGAAACTTCGCAAACAAAAAGCACAATGAAACCCTAGATTCTAACTAAACATGCTATCATCATTCATAGTGTTCAAATAAACCAAATTAACGAAAGTAAAAGATAATAAAAATCAAAATAAAAAAAATATTTTCATTAATCTTAAAAGAAGAATGGGATACCGTACTTCGTAGATGCAAAGCGAAAAGCAACCAAAGCTGAAATGGAATCGACAAATACACCAAAAATAAAAATTAAAAAAAAACTAAACTAAACCTAAGAAACTATGGAAAATGGTTGAGAGGAAGTCCCTTTAACTCGTATACAAGTTTGGCTTTTATAGCCTCAACAAAAACCCTAAAAGAAAGAAACACGAAACTCTTGTTGGACTTGCATGGTCCAGACCGGGGCTCAGGTGGTCCGAACCATAGTGTGTTATGGGCTTTTGTCCTGGTCCGGACTGGCTAGAGGGTGTTTTGTTGCAACAACTTTCTCTCATAAACTTCCAACACGATTTTGACCTTGAAAATGAGAGATTCAAGCTTTAGCTAAAATAAAAAAGTTGTAGCCCTTCAAATCTTCATTCCAAGCCAAAAAGAATAGTGTCAATTGGAGTTTTTGAGTGAAAAGTTATGGTTAAAACATTAACAAGATGTTGTGTAAAATTCTGTTACAGTATGTCTTCGACTTTTTTAAGCTTAGGACCATTTCCTTCTCCTTAGCAACCATGATAGACGATCATATGTATTGGAATGGCTCTTAAGAGGTTTAAGAGGTCTTAAGCATTGGCTCCGACTGTTCATTTGCGTCGTTTTACTTGTTTTATTCGCCACCAGTCATGATTAATTCACATTTTTCCTACATTTAAGAAAACAAACCAAATAAATGAAATAAATTAACAAAACTCGCAAATTTATTAATTAATGCATACTTTTAGGCTCAATTCTGAAGTTTATAATTATACTTTTCAAGTGTAATCATATATTTTATTTTGAAA
>JAVXUM010009465.1:0-10239 GCA_035590655.1 Pouteria glomerata | reverse complement strand
TTTTGTTGTGCATGATTTGAATTGTTAAAAATTATTTAAAAATAATTTGTAATTTTACAACTATTTATTTAAATAAGTAAGTTTTTTTTTTTTTTTTAAAATTCTATAAACCAATACTTTTTAATTTATATATTTTTATTTTTTTTTATTAGCCAAACAACCTCTCTCGTACAAAATACTATAAAGAAAAATCTCGTATTCCAATAGAGAGAATCAAACTTATTTAGTATATAATTGTAGTAACAAGGCTTATTCTTGATAGTTACATAATCATACCCCACTATCATTTACATGAACACTTTGCTCGCGGCCACATGACTCACAACCTCCGAAAGGATGAATATTATGAATTAAAACAGTGATATGAGAATATAAAATTTCAATGAAGATATGTTAATTATTGATTAAGTGTGAGAGAAGTTTAAAAAAGCACTCAATATATTATCTTCTTCTTCTTTGACATTGCGAGGAAGCCAACTAGTTTCTAATCTTCTGCACTCGACTTCATGGTCTTTTGACCTCTTTATAATTTGCAAGAATACCTAAAAATATTTAGGGGGTGTTTGGAGTAATGAAAAATAATAAAAAATGTGGTTTAAGTGATATTTAGATGTTTGGTGGTAAACCATGTTTTTCAAAAATGAATAGTGAAAAATATTGACTTTTGCAGAGAAACCCGTTGGAACGATTTTGAAATCCGTCAGAACGGTTTTTAAATTTCTTCAAAAAATATTGACAATGGGTCTTGAACTTGAGTTATGTAATTTTTTCTAGAGTTGTAATAGGTGTGAATGTGTAAAAAATAATAGAGAATTTTAGAATTTTTTAAAATTTTTCAAAACTTTTTGAAACTCTAAACAACCCCTTAGTGAGTTATACAATAAGGTGTACAAATATGAGGAGGGGTTAGAGTTTTAAAAAAGTTTAAAAAAAATAAAAAATTAGTGTAGATGTGATATAAAAATAACACATGACAGAATTTGATTAAAAAATTTAATTTTTTTTTTTTTTTAAATTTTAGGATACAAACGGCCCATAATTTGTATTGAAATCTAAATCGAACAAGCAAAACTAGCCCTGGTAGCTTGCTGGCTAGTTGCTCACACGGAGTTTGTTGCTAACAAGTTATCACCAAAGCTCTAGGAATTCTGAATTTTGGCAATCTAAATTTTTGAAACTTCATTAATTTGTTCGTCTATGTCAAAAAGGAAAATACATTCGATATGTACTTTTAATATTTTGGTCAAATGTCTAAAATTATAAATTTAAAATACAATATTTTGTGTACTAAATCTGTCATTAACAATTGCGAACTTAACAACTTTGTCAAACCATTCTCTCCCCAATATACAACCAAGGGCGGATCTTATTTCCAATAATGCAATCATCTTTAATATATATTGCTAAGATCAATCTTTACTTATGGTAAATTGGCTTAACGTCAATGTTTCACCATTGATAAATCATCTATATGCTAGATAATTGTATATTTTATAATTAAAGTTTAGTTGAAAAATGAATAATTCTATATATGGTCCGTAAAATTGTGATGAAAGTCCTACTTTGGTTAGTGATGAAATTGTACATATTAGATTAGCAACTAATTAAATTTTGAGCATGTCAAATATTAAGGCCCCCTTTGGTGGTATTAAATTTTACCTAACTTTATCAAATTTTAATTGTTTTTATATTTTCTTCTAATTAAATTTTAACACATATCACATTTATATCAAATCAACTACACTTTTGTTGTACTTTTTGTCAAATTTTTTTCTTCCAAACACTCCCTAAATGCGGTCTTAATATATATGACCTTGTTTGATTAACAAAAATTAATTAAAATCTATCAACTTTTAACTACTTTTTATACTTTCTTTCAGTTAAATTTTATCATCTATTACCTTTATATCAAATCTTTTTATTTTTATTGTACTTTTTAACCAAACTTTAATCAATCAAACACTTCATTATAATATGTTAAATTTTCAAATAAAGATACATGTATAGGAAACATGTACGTATAAAGTAATTTATCAAATTTATTTTCAAAAATATTTTAAATTAAAATAAATAGTCTTACTTATAAATATATGTATATGCATAATATATATATGCGCAAGAGTTTCTATCCATTTTTTAAAAAAAGTAAATGTTCTTAACATTCTTTCATCAAATTGTATTATTAAAGCCATTTAAAAATTGAACATACGTTGTCTCAATATGTTAATCTCTTTGTTTCAAATAGGGTGTGTTTGGAGTTGTATAAAATAAAAAGTTAATGTCTCGAGTTTTGTATAGTGAGTAGAAAATTTAAATTTTATAATTTCAGACTTTATATAATGAGTATAAAATTTAAATTTTATAATTTTGAAATGCGTGTTTATAGAAATTTATAAAATTTTATATTATTTTATTTTATTTTATAAAGTCCAAATAGGGCCATTATGCGATGGTGCGTCCAAGCACACTCCCGAAAAAGAGAGCTGCACCCTAGTGTTTGTGAACGGAATCCGATAAAGTTACTCTATTTTCACACAAAACAAGGAATTAATCAATCATCCGCATATCTCTACTAATATGAAGAAAATTTAGATCTTCATGATTCATGTAGGGGCCAAGAAAGAAAAATTAGACCTTCATGCTTCATATAGGGGCCAAGAAACTCTAAGCTTGTAAGAAATTGTGTCCATTTCTTTTTCAATTTCCCGAAATTTAGAGCTAAAAGCAAAGACATCATTAGGTGGAAAAGTAAATATAAATAAAAAAAATTATAAAAATTTAGACTTAGTTCGAAAAAAAAAAAAAAATCAATTATAATTAGTTACTGAAAATTTTTTTTTTTTTTTTTTTTGTTTAGATAAGAAAGAAGTTAATTTTTTAATAATTAATTTTTTTAATCTTTTTGTTTGTGTGGCATATTTGTCTTTTAGAATTTAAAAGGGGTTTAAAATATAAGTGGATAATTTTGATTATTTAAAAAAAAAAAGATAAAAAAATTAATTATACTTTCCACATGATTAATTGATTCCTATTCAAGGAGTACGTATTGCTTTACTTTTTCAAGCATAATCCAAGTAATATTTGCTTTGAAAGGTGATTTAAACTTAAATAGAGGGCCACTAATAAAAGTAAAGCATCGAATTTGGCTTATCACAACATGGGTTTTGTAAGGAAATTTGGAGGGAAAGGGTAAATGTTTTTCATTGACAATACTTTTTAATTTATTTTCAAATGGGAGAATATCAACAGCAAAGTGAAGAGAATTAAAGAAAATGAAGGAACACACATGATGCGTGTTGAAATGTCTTAGCCATAAATAATTTGATGAGTTATGTCATGACTATGACGTAAAAATCAATAGGTTGATCCCCAATTAGTTTCTCAATTTAATGTTATTTTTGAGTTTTAAATTTAAGAAACGAAAGGAAAGAAAAAAAATTGAAAAAATAAAATAAAATACAAGTTTCCTTTTTAATTTTACTTTAGGAAAATGTGAAAAAAAAAACTATAAATTTACGTTTAATTAGGGATGGGTTTTATATTTTGTTGAATAAATACCATTATGCAATAACATATGAGATTAGATAAAATATGTGTATTTTTTGTATAAGATTAACTTTTTAGTATTTAGCTAGTGAGATATATATATAAAGTAATTTTTATTTTATTTTTAAATTTTGAAAAAAAAAAAAATAATTCAAAGAATGAGAGATAGTACACATCCATTCTAAATTTCATGTTACAAAAATTTGGTGCGATTCATAAATTGACAATTTAATCTTTCATCACTTAGGCGATATTAAAGTAGTGTTTGAATTTTTTACCATGAAAAATGGATTGATTTGTCTTAAAGATAAGAAATTAATTAGAACTTCGTATTATTATAGTCAAGAAAGTTGATGGCGTCTCTTTCACTTTGAAAATTTAAGGCAATATGTATATATATATAATAGACCCAGATTTAAAGTTTGCTTGAATCAATAAAAAATTTTAATTTTAACTTATATAAAAAAGAAAAATAGAAATAGGAGAAATAAATATTTATAATAAGTAAAGTCAACTGAGTTATAAAAATTTAGAGTAAACAAAATGAACTTAAAAAAAAAAAAATTAATCAATCTATTTAAACTATCATCATCCGAGATAACCCTAAATATATTTCAAACACATTTTAAATGATTGATACATGAATTTAAAAGTAATAAATTTAATTATATGTTTCTAACATTAATGAATCAAAATTTTTATTAGGACTATTCGTGATAAAACCCACCCCCGAAATAATCTTAGGGCACCAATAATATCAACAATGAAGGATATCAAGATAGCTAACCAGGATATCAACATGAGGTCTCGAGTTCGATTCTTTTTCGGTGGGTGGGTTATCGCGTTTGCGGGGTCCTATTGGTCTCCACTCGGTTGAGCCGGTCAGCCAGGGCTTGCCTAGGCTGGTTTACCTTTCAAGGCCCTTTGCCGGCTAGGATCCTGGAGCGTGCTTCGTCCTTTGCCCATTCCTTTAAAGGTAGCGGCTGCAAACTTTTACGTACGAGGAGAAGATAGCTAACCAACTATTTTGCTCATGTCAACATAGCTGAAACTATAAATAACTAAAGTGACATAAAAAGTAACAAAATTAAAAAATAAATATTGTGTATTTATATTTGATTAGTCATCCCGTGTGTATCTTGGGCAGCAATTGGGCAATAAAAAGTTAATTTGATCGACAAGCCATTGTGCTACTCACCAAAAAAAAAAAAAAAAAAGCCCTCGTGTTTTCCACTTTGCCATGCCAAAAAGTAGTGACCTTAAACAACCCTACAAAAAGTTATATTTACACACCCACTACAATTCAGACCAAACTAATTATGCCAAGAAAAAAATTATTATAACAAATTATGTAAAATTTTAAAGAAAAATAATTAATATTTTTTAAAATAATAAACCTCAGAAATTGATTATAAAGTTAATTACATTTTGTTTATTTACACTTTATATCGAATATCATTACTTTAATTAGTCACTATATTTATATAGTAATAATTAACCTATTAAATATGATCAAATTTTAATACCGCATTTCTATTAAAAATATGTTAAAAAAATGTAATAAAAAATGATACACATGATTAATATATAGTATTCTTTCTTGATAAATTTGATAAAATATTTAAAATAAAATTTAACCAAAAATACGAGATTGATCTATTATTATAATTAAAAATTGATAAGTTAAAGCAAAATTTCAAATATATATATATATATATATCACTTGTGTATTTGGAGGGTAAGATAAATTTTTTCATTTATAATACTCCTTATTTGTTTCTAGATGAGAATACCAACCACAAATTGAAGAGAAGTAGCTAGACAGAAGGAAGTAACAGTCACATGATGTGCATTGAAATGTCTTAATCATATAGATAATTTGATGAGTCATGACATGACAATGATACGAAAATCAATGGGTTTATCTCCCAATTAATTAGTTTGTCACTTCAATGTTATTTTTGGGTTTTAAATTTATGGAGTGAAAGGGAAGGAGAGGAAAAAGATAAAAAAATAAAAAATAAAAAATAAAATAAACTACAAAAAGTTTATTTTTCTTTCAATATTAGGTCAGGAAAATGCGAAGAGGGAACACAATTTAGAAAATAAATAATATTATAAAATATATATGATTGAATATAATATGTAATTTTGTTACACAAGATTATTTTTTAGTATTTATTATAAAAAATATGATTTGACAAACAATAAATTTTTATTTTTAAATTTTAATAAAAAATAATTCAAAAAATGAAAAATGACGTATTCATTTCGAGTTTATGCTCAAAAAAATTTTATTAGTTAACAATTTAATTTGATGAGAGTCACGTACTGAAAATCTAATCCTTATCACCCGTTCCATTCGAAGTGTCAAGAAAGAAAGATGGATTTGATCTTGTCTTGAAGCAAAGAGATTAGTAGTGCCATGGCCAACAAAGTCAGTGGTGTCCCTTTCAAATTTTTGCAAATTAAAAGCTTTGTGGAGTTGGAGAAGTTGATCTTCGATTGGGAGAAAAAAATTCTAAGAACTAATCGTGTTCTATTAATAGGTCCCTATCTTGCAAGTACATATTACTCCATTATACATTTCAAGCATATTCCCAGTAGTTGATACATAATTTTAAAGGTAATTAATTTAATTATTTCCAAACATTAATCTAAACTATTACAAAAAGAAAACAATAGGAGATATTTGGTTAAACCATAAAATTAATTAATGAAGCTAATAACTTAGTAAAGTCTTTATCCATTTATTTTTTTTTTTAATTAATATCACTTGACCACCAATAATCACGTATAATTTAAAAAAAAAAAAATGTATAAGTAATTTTTTTTCTGTAAATTTCATTTAATTAATTAATACTCTTATAATTGCTTTTTGTTTTATTTAAATGCCTCTTAATTACTTACTATCGACTTAAATATATTTAATTAATAATTACTTATTATTTGAGATAATTTTTGAAATATATTTAAAGTAAAATAAAAATATTAATTAAAATTATAAGCATGCCCCACTTATAGTGAATCATAGTTTTTAGATGAGAATATGCTCAGATTAAAAGCCCGAATAAAGATCCTCATCTTAGCGCACCAATGATACGAACAATGGAGGAGATTAAGCTAGCTAGCTAGCAAGCAAAACTACTTTTGTTAGTGTCAACATAGAGTTCCTCTCAAGTCTTGAATTAACTAAAGTGACATAAAAAAAAAAAAAAATACATATATATATATATATATATTTAAATTATTGATTAATCAAAATTGGATTCTCTTACGATGTGAGTATTGTAAGAAAAATATATAGGAAGCCAAATATATATAAATACTACTGAACGCTAGTGCAAAGCACGTATAACCCACACTCTAACTGGATCTCTCAATGTTCACTTTCTCTTTTATGACACGACATGCATATCAACTGTTTTATTTTATTATATAAATATTCATTACGGTATGATTAAAATTTATAATAAAAAAATAAAATAAAAACAATGAAACTATTTATTTATAATAATTTTTATCATTAATAAATAAATTTTTATGACTAATTTTTTTTTTCATTTTTCTAACCATATCAATAAATAAATAAATTTAACATTTTTATTTCATTTTAATTTTAAATATTTTTCCTCCATTTCTCTTTTTTTTTTCTCTACAAATTCTAGCTCCACAAATATTTAATCATAGATGATTAAATGAGTCGATCGTGCCAATGCAATCAATAGAATGAAACTGTGTTGTTTGTCTTTTAGGCATTGAGAGTTAGGAAGGTGAAAATAATAAAGGGAACACAAACTCACTTTCTCTTTCACCCTACTTTTATTTTCACTTTTTCTTCTTTTACCTTCTCCTCAAATCGAATATGGGTTTAGAGCATCCGCACTAAATGTCGTAGATGCTCCGTCCGTTGCAGTATAGAGCATGGAAAGTCAAAAAAAAAATTACAAAAATTAAGCTACATCAAAAAGGGTAAATTAGAGAGAAAAAAAAAAAAAAAAAGAGAGTTCATATAGTAATAATACGTCAGTTTAGTGACATTAATTTAAAAACATTAAATTTTATTCTAATAATTTAGATACATTGATACTATTTTAATTTAACAATCTTAATTACAAGTCATGAAATCGATACTATATCAGTTTCACTAAATTTTTATTAGAGTATCATTGCAGTTTTGCTACAATATTAGATGGTATTTGGACGGTCAAAAAAAAAAATAAAAGCTTAATATAAAAATGATACATAACGAAATTTGATTGAAGAAAATAAAAAAAAATTCCTTTGTTCTCGCAATAATTAACCATATTTCCCCTTCTCTTCCTCCTCCTTAACGATGGCAATGGATAAGACATGGATAGAATTTATCGTAATACTATTCTTACGCATTTATTATATCTTTATTCATATTAATTGTGCTTAAAATTTTCATGAGTCATGAACATAAGTTAAATTTTATGCAATCACACACAATCACAACAATTTTGTCCAAATCAAAGTCATACATGATAAATTGAAGCGAAAGACTATAAAATTTCAAAATAATAATAATAAAACAATCCTCAACCTCATGCAAGGCAAAATAGTGCTTCAAAATAATAAATATCTAGAGCTCAATTTTGACCATAGGACCAAATCAAATATTTAAATATATATACTAGTTATATACAGTACCATTGGAGATTTCCAAAATAAACATACAACCAAAGGTAAACTACAAAAGAACTAATTGTAGTGACTTGTAGGTCCAATATGTATATCCATAATACGACTTATAATAACTTTTATAAGGGAGTAAGCATTAAGTTATATGTGCTCAGTACATCAAAGAAAATATAATAATTATTAAAAAATACTAAAAATTTTTAAAAATTATTTATTTTTTATTTTACTATACGAATTATAATTTATAATTTTTATCAAATTTTATTAATTTTTATCACTCAAAGGCTTCCTAAATCATAAACCATAATAATATACAATTTCAATAATTAATAATAACATGTTATCAACCTATCATAATATATATCATCAATATGCAGTAAAATGTGTTACGCACTAAAATGAGGGGAAGAAAATTATCCATTGAACATTTGTAGAAAATTATGATGTAGAATTGACCCCCTTTTACTAGTGAAATTTTGGGACACGGTGTACTTTGAATAACTGTTGTGTATATGTCTAGATTTGATTAGTCATCCAACGCTTATCGTGGGAGCAAATGGACAATAAAGTAATTACCTTGATCAACAAGTACTTATGTTTCCACTTTGCCACATAAATAGTGGTGACCTTAAAGAACTCTACAAAAAAGTTCTATTGGCACACCTACCACAATTTAGACCTAATTAATTATGTGAAAGAAATTGTTATTTTTTTTAAATTTTTATGCTAAATTTAAATAAAAATAATTAATAGTGTTGTTATTATAGTTCTTTGAAATTATAAATCTCGTAAATGAATTATTGAAAAATTTATATTTTTTATTTTTACATCTCACTTTATACTTATCTTTAAATTTTCATTTGGCCATTCTATTAAGAATCATTAAAAACTATGACAAAAAACGTTATGTGTCTATTATGTTTAGTCGACACATGACATTTTTTTGAGAATAATTTTGATGAAAATGTCAAAGTAAAATTTAATAAAAAAAATATAAAATTTGATTTTTTTTTTTTTTGGTAATTAAAAAAATTTGATTGTTATAGTTGAATGTAAAATGAATAAATTGAAATTTGGTATAAAGTACAAAAATATTTAATATAATTTACTCTTAATCATATTATTTATTTTTTATTTTTTTTCTCTGTTATGTTAATTATAGTATGGTCTAGACATTCTTGGCATGCCTTTTGTCATACCAATAAAAAGAAATGACATGTTGACATTTTGGTACATTTGAAAGCCCATTATCTTATCCCAAAGAAAGTGAGGATTCTCTTTGGATTAGGTTTTTGTTGATTTTGGACCCCAAAAGAATTGTCAATGATGCTGATTGGCATTATGCTTTTTGGGTGAGAAGAGATAATTCTATAACTTTTTTTTTTTTTTTTTAACTGGGTTTTGGATTAACTACATTTTAATTTGGAATAATAATGACAACCATAAGGGCCAATTGTCAAATTGATTTGATCATGACGTGTCAACATCAGGCTACAACTACGTGGCTTTTGTATATGGGACACATGTCACACATCGGTTTATTTTTAGTCCACATTCTCCATATTGGGCTTTACCACGACTCGTATGGGCCCACAGATATTGGAGATCCCACTGGGCCCAAATTATTTCAAATGACAATTCTTATAATTCTAATATTCGAACAAATATAATTTCAATTTTTAAGTATTTGAATCATAAGAAAAATCATTTTATACTGATTGTCGGATGAAATAATTTTCTTAATGCAAATGTGACAATAGTAAAATAAATTGATTGATATTTAAAAATTATATGTCCCTTCATTTTGAACCCTAAGTAATTAAAAAGATAACAAAGTAAAAAATAACGAAAATGATTAAAACGAGCGAAAGGTAAAAACTTAAAAATAAAAAGAGAAGAAAGGTTTGATATATGACAAAAATATTTTTATTTTATAAGAAATGTTATGGTAATTTCACTATTAAGAAGAAAATTTTTAATATTTATTAATAATTGTTGCTAAAAAGTCTTTTTAATAATTGCTACTAA
>JAVXUM010009445.1:0-10240 GCA_035590655.1 Pouteria glomerata | reverse complement strand
AAAAAAATAATTATAATTACAATTACAATAAAAAGTTAATTACAAGTAAGTAAATAATGAATTCCAAAATTAAATAAAATATAATAAAAAAAATTCATTTTTTAAAAAAATATTACAAAACTATTAGCGAGCGGCCACTAATGATTACGCGCCACATGGCGGGTTTTTGAGCAAAATGGCGGGAAATTATTTGCGGCCGCTAATATACTTTTAGCGACCGCTTTTTGCGGTCGCTAATATACGAAGCATTAAATATTACGCGGTCGCTAAAGCGGTCGCAAAATCATTAGCGATCGCTTATACGGTCGTTATTAGTTTTTAGCGACGGCGTATTGGCGATTGCCATCTAGCGGTCGCTAAATTGTCGCTAATACTATCTGCGACCGCTTTTTTATCTTTAGCGACCGTTTTTGTAGCGACCGTTTTTGACGGTCGCTAAAAATCCTCTTTCCAGTAGTGAAGCAATGAGTTTACGTTTCAAATATTAATTATCAGATCTAATTTATTTTCAAATTCCATTTTCCATTTTTTTTTATAAAAATAAATAGTGACATTTGTTTAACAATGTCACTTAAGAAAAACTAATACAAGAAAAGTGAGACATGTTACCGAAGGGTAACCATGTGAAGCAAGGTTTTGAATCAAGTGGATGATTATCATCCTTGCCTAACTCACCACCGTAGTTTGAAAATGAGCACTTTGATAAGAAAGACCTATTGGAAATAAAACGATTCTGTATTTGTCAATGCTAGCCAAAGTCACATTTGGGTTCTATAAAATATCGTAAACATGCCAACCATGCTTTTATCTCTAATGGATCAAATTTCAATTTAACGTATATATCTTATTAATATTTTATAATTTTATAGTTTTTGATAGATCAAATTATATTTTTATTATTATTTGTTAGGTCGTATCAGCTCAAATTGAATTTGGAGGGCCTATGTTTTGTTTAACCAAAACCCATGCTTTACGGGTATGGTAGTTATTAATTAACACTGATAATTGGTAACTCTCCGAATAAGATATTTTATAAGCATTTTATCTGTAATCAATGTTATTCTTCCTCTTTCTCTTTCTTTTTCTTCAATTTTTTTTTATATTTTTTTCACATACAGAGTTGTGAGATAAGTAATGGTAACATCTCACACGACATCTAATCACGTCGTTTGTTACCGATATATCTTTTTTAAAAGTATACGGGAAGTGAAACATTCACGATTTATTTGGATTTGTAATTAATAAATTTCAAATTCCATTTATTTACACTTCGGCTTCAATACTTTATAAATTTTTAATTCCATTTTAATTATGCTTCCGCTTCTTCTTTTTCTTCAATACACATTGATGGGGTAGGTTCTCGAACTTAATTGAATTTATCAAAATACCTCTAATAAATGTAAAATGGGGGCACCAAAATGGACGATCTGACCACCCAGCCTAGCCCACTGGCAAAAGGAGATTGGACTAGAGAAGGCCGAGCTGGGCAGCCAAATACCAAACTCGACGTTAGTAAGTGTCCAAGTACTTCCAGACCTAACCTCCGTGATTGACGCCGCGATTATTGTTCTTGGATCATTCCATTAAGTAAACAATTCTGAGATTAAACTAATTTAAGTAAGTTTCCTTATCCAAATAAGGAAGGCCTTGTGAAATCCAGGAACGACTTGATTTGCTTCTATCTTTAAGCCCGCGAAAGATTACTATGAATAAAGAGAGATTTCACATTCACAAGTATGTAAGCTTTTACCCTACCATGACTTTGCCAAATTAATTTCTAAATAAGCTTTTGCACTGACTTGATTGTCAGAGGGTTTTTGACAGGCACCACATCAATGTCAAAGGTTAACAGATCTCTTTCATTGCATACGGGCCAAACTGTCAGGTTACCGGATCGCGGACCATTGGAGAATCATTATCATTAGTTGGCACCGTCTGTAGAAACGAGAGGTTTTCTCTGACCTTTTCTTTTAATGTTCCAAATTCGATCCAACGCCCAAACTTATAAGGATCTGCCGAGTCTTTCAATGGAGAATTAAAATCAAGGGAATAAGAGGATAGTTGCTACGGAGAGGCAGTTTGTTGACATAGCAATGGCCATACAGGTCCTGATGGAGCAAAACAGGACACTCACGAAGCGCATTGATAGTCTGGCACAAATGCAAGTGCCGCCCCCGCTCTAAGACTTGCTAGCCAATGGTATTGGCAATGAAGGCATCATTCATGATGATGGGAATCGAGGAATAGGAGGAGAAAATGACATACAACCCAATCTCTTTCGCTGAAACAGTATAGCTACGGAGGCTCATAGTGAGACCGTTCCATGAAGGCCTGGAGGAAAGGTTGAAAAAATGGAAAACACAACAGTTGATTAAAGAATTAAGGCTATGTAAGTACAAGTTGAGGGGGTCATGGCGGCTATGCAGAGTCCCAACATTATTAAGGATATTGTCAATAAGATGGGACCCCGTTCATCCCAGCAGTAATGGAGTACCTACTTCCCCCTAAGTTCAAGATGCTTGTGGTGGACCCCTACGATAGGTCAAGAGATCCATTGGATCACCTGGATGTATACAACTCGGCCATACATCTTCATGCAATCCCAAATGAGATTAAGTGTCAGGCCTTTTCGATCACATTGATGAGGCCAGTTAGAGCTTGGTTTAATAAGATCAAGCCTAGGTCGATCAGCAACTTTAAACAGCTCAGTAACCAGTTCACTTTGCATTTTATTGAGAGGCTATGGCAACAGAAGCCCCCATCTCACTTACTGACCGTCAGGTAGGGATAGGATGAATTCCTTAAAGAATACTGCAATTAGTGTAACCAGGAGATGCTACAAATAGAAGAAGCAGAAGAAAAGGTCGCCATTACAACCTTCATGAGCGGCCTTAAGCTTGGGTGCTTTGCTTTTTCGCTAGCTAAGAAACCCCTAGAGAATATGGCTGAACTGATGTCTCGAGCTCAAAAGCATATAAACGTGAAAGATGTGATAAAGGCTAGGAGGGATGCTGATATAACGACCTCCCGATCTGATAAAAAATGGCAGCCAAACTCCAGGAATGACTGAGAGTCGAAGGTGCTAAGAGCTTAATTGTCAGGGGGCTGAGCGACTTGGAAGATCAGTTGGCAACTTCACCCCCCTTAATTCGTGAATGGAATAAGTATTCTATGCCATTCAGAATAATCCAGAGTTTAAATGGCCGAAGGAGATGAAGGCCTCGCCAGGCTCAAGGAATAACTCCAATTATTGCTTGTATCATAGAGACCATGGTCATGATACGGAGGAATGCTTTGATTTGAGAAGGTTAGTAGAAGATTTGATCAGCAAAAGGAAATACAATGGATTCGTGGCCAGCCACCAAAAAGAGAGATGCCACAATTGGAGGATACCATTGAGAAGAAGCCCACCGAGGCAGAAAGAGCGTAGCAAACCCAAAGACCACTGGGAGAAATTAGAGTTTTCTCTAGCGAACTAGTAGGGAAGGGACGAATCCTCTTTAGCGAGGAAGATACATGTCCAGTAGCTCAAGAGACACAAAAAGGTAATGGTGATGGAGCAACTAGCTAAGAAGACTAGGTTAGCGTCCTCCTCTATTACTTTCACAGAAAAGGAAGCTTTGGAACTGATCCACCCCCATGATGATCCTTTAGTCATATTGACCATAGTGGTTGACTTCCAGACCTATAGAATCCTAATGGATAGTGAGAGCTCTATTGACATCTTGTACTAGAGGGTATTCGAGAAGATGAATATCGAAAAAGACAAGTTGCACCCGGTATGCTCACCTTAGATCAGTTTTATTGAAGATTGCATAGAACCCATTAGGTCGATCAATCTGCTTGTCACTCTGGGGATTGAGCCTGGATAAGCCACCAAGATGGTGACCATTTTAGTGGTTGATTGCCCTTCAGCTTACAATGTCATACTGGGAAGATATTCATTGAATTAGCTTAAGGCTGTGACATTGACTTATCATCTCTGTCTAAAGTTTCTTACCGAGCGTGGGGTAGGCTGTGTAAAGGGAAACCAAAGAGCTACTAGGGAGTGCTACGTCTCCTCACTTAGATGGAAATTTAATCGAGGAACATTGGTTGTGGAAGAATTGGAGGTCCAAGATGAAAAAAAGATGAGAAGAATTGAGCTAGGCGATGACTTAGAAGAGGTCGTGATCAAAAATCTAGAACTCAGAAGGACTGTAAAGATAAGATCTTTGACTAAAGAACAGGAAAATGAAGAATTCTGATAATTCTTGAAGCAGAACTAGACATATTTTCCTGGTCCTATGAGGACATACCAGGCCTTGATATTATGGTCATGGCCCATCACCTCAACATTTTTCTTGGGGCAAGGCAAGTTATGCAGAAGAAGAGTGTCTTCACCCCATATTAAAACGAGGTTATAGTCGAAGAGGTGGAAAAGCTACTTTAGGTCAGATTCATCAAAGAGGTATAATTTTTGACCTGCCTATCGAACGTGGTGATGGTTAAAAAATCCAATGGGAAGTGGGGAATGTGTGGACTTTATAGACTTGAACATAGCGTGCCCCAAAGATAACTTTCTGCTCCCCATGATTGATCTGTTGGTGAACTCAACAGTCAGATACTAGGTATTTTCTTTTATGAATATTTTTTTAAGTTATAATCAAATCTGAAAGGTGGAGAAGGACCAAGAACATACGGCTTTTATCACAGACCGAAGCTTATACTGCTACAAACTTATACTGTTTCATTTGAAAAATGCCGGAGCAACTTATTAGAGGCTGGTCAACTTGATGTTCAAGTCAGAAATCAGACATAATGTGGAGGTTTACGTGGATGACATTCTAGTGAAAAGTAAACAGACCTCAGATTATGTAGCCAACCTAAATGAGATGTTCAACATATTTTGCAAGTTCCAAATTAAACTAAACCCAGCGAAATATGCCATCGAAGTGGCCTCTGGCAAGTTCCTTAGGTTCATGGTGTCTAACTAAGGCATTGAAGCAAATCCTGAAAAAGTCCAGGCTATCTTGGAGATGCAATCGCCTCGGACTACCAAAGAGATACAGAGGCTTACGGGTTGGATCATGGCCCTCAACGGGTTTATCTCAAGGTCTTCAAACAAATGCCTCCCATTCTTCAGAACCTTGAGGAAAGCATTTGAGGGGATCGTGGAGTGTAAGGAAGCATTTCAATAGTTGAAACAATACTTAGGGTATGTCCTACTGTTTAACAGGACCATTTCGAAAGATGAGCTCTATCTGTATCTGGCAGTGTCTCCTACAGTTGTTAGCTCTGCTCTGGTGAAAAAAGAAAAAGGACTGTAGAAGCCAATATATTACACAAGCCGGGCATTACAGGGAGCAAAAGAAACATATCCAAAGATGGAGTTGCCGACCTTTGCCCTGGTGAATGCGGCTCAGAGGTTGAGGGCATACTTCCAAGCACACACCATCGTGGTCTTGACTGATCAACCTCTGAGGATTATCCTCCACAAGCCAAACATGTTAGGGAGACTAGTTAAAATGTTAATTGACCTCATTTAGCAATTAAAGGTCAGCCCGCAGTTGACTTTATAGCCAAATTTATAGCGTCAATAAAGGAGTAACCCGAGCATTAGGACGTACACAAGGCTCGGATCCTGAATGTGGATGGCTCGTCAACTCAGGAATTGAGTGGGGTTAACTTTATGCTTGTATCTCTTGAAGGCTATAAGATTGAGTATGCACTACGATTCAACTTTCTGGCCTTCAATAATGCAGAGGAGTATGAGGCTTTAACAGCTGGGTTATAGATTGCTCGGAGAATGGGAGCCAATTAGGTAGTTGTGCGAAATGATTCCCAGCTTGTCGTCGAGCAAATAAAATGAGAATATAAGGCTAGGGGAGATAAAATGGCAGAATATTGCCAGATAACCAAAGGTCTAGCAAGGAAATTTTCAAAGGTTATACTACAAAGGGTTCTTAGGGCGAATAACGAAGAGGCCGACCGGTTAGCTAGAATAGTTTTTTCGAATAAGCAAAACCTTGACGTGCTAATACAAATCCTAGATGTGTCACCCGGCTGTTTGACGTGCAGCACATTAAAACTCAGGCAATTTGGGCTCCGTTTATAAGGGACTACTTAGAAAAAACAATCCTTCTAGAATACCAAAAAGAACAGAAGAGAATTAAATACCAAGTGATGAAGTATGTGATGATAGACAGTTTATCGTACAAGAGGGGTCACACCATGCTGTTGCTTGAGTGAGCTAGTGAAGAAGGAGCCGAACATATTCTCAGGAAAATTCACGAGGGAGTCTATGGAAACCACTCAAGTTAGAGGTTGTTAGCCAAAAAGGTCTTGCGTGCTGCATATTATTAGCCGACCATAGAGAAGGATACTAAGGACTTAGTAAAAATGTGATAAATGCCATAGATTTGCCAATATCATAAGGATGCTGACTTAGGAACTGACTCTAATCCAAACCCCCTGGCCCTTTGCTCTGTGGGCAATTGACATAATTGGTCCACTTCTACCTAGCAAGGGACAGAGAAGGTTTGCTACAGTAGCTATCAACTATTTCACAACGTGGGTCGAGGCCTAAGCTCTGCCAAGCATCACAAAGCAAAATATGAAGAAATTTTTATGGTAAGTGGTAATATGCAGATTTGGGATTCTAAGGATTGTGGTGACCAACAAAAGGAAGCAGTTTGAAGGTCGGTAGTTTAATAAGCAATGTGAGTAGCTAAATATTAGCCATCATTATTCGTCCCCAGAGTATCCTCAAGCTAACACCCAAGTATAGGTAGCTGATAACTCCCTGACTAGACTCAAGAAAGCTAAAGAATTATGGGCCGATGAGCTACCGAGTATATTATGGGCTAATCATACCACTGAGCAGACTCCCATTGGCCACACTTCTTTCTCTCTCATCTTTGGCGTAGAAGTAGTGATACCAGTAAAGATTAGCGTGCCTAGCCCGAAAGTAGAACTCTTTGATCTGGATCTAAATAAAGAGGTTTTGGAAGAAAATCAAGACTTACAAGAAGAAAAGAGGCTACAAGTAGCTATAAGGATGACAACATACTAATAGAAGATGAAACAGTAGCACAGTCTAAGGGTCCAAACCCAAGAATCTGAAAGTCATAGATTTGGTCGTTAAAAAGGTTAATCAATAAACCTGAGATGCTTGGGAAGGAAAGCTTGGACCAAACTAGGTAGAATCCTATATCATAGCCTCCTACATAAGGAAAGGAACTTACTGGCTCAAGGACATCAATGGGAAAACTCTGCCACACCAATAGCACGGGAGCATTTAAAATTTTATTATGTTTGATTCCATTTCGTATAAGTTTTATGGCATTTTCTCATCTATATCAAGATATTATTTTGAAGTAGTTTATGGGATTTTTCAACATGTGTTGTCTTTTGAAGTAACAGGCATGCCTACATTTGTGAATGATTTGGTAACAATTAAGAGAAATTGCCCACTACGCCAAGAGAGTCTAAGGGACATATCGATAGCTTGGTCGATCCAAGAGTGGCCGATCGACACAGAGACAGCCTGCTAGGTCAAGAGAGCCTAAGGGGCATATCGATAGTTTGGTCGCCCCAAGAGTGGCCAATCGACGTGGAAATAGCGTGCTAGGCCCAGAAAGTCTAAGGGGCGAAATAGTAGATCGGTCAACTTGAGACCAACCTCCCGATAAAGAAGAAATAGCCCTTTAAGCTAAGATAGCCTATTGGGCAGAATGATAAATCAATCGGCCGGAGACCAGCCAACCTACCGTTATAAGGAGTGCTACCCTCTTGGCCAAATAGCCTAAATGGCCACCTAACCCCTTGACTGAGCTCGGGCTAGGTCTATAGAAATGTGATTATCCCTACATCTGGGAACCGAGAGACAAAGATGCTTATGGGGGAAAGGCTTGAAGTCAGCTAGACTAAATGTAATCAACTGAAGACAAATATAATCTCAGCCAATATTATGAACCTAACTGGTTGTCAAAGAAGGGACACCAAGTTATTCCGTTTTTCCCAAAAATCAAGCGTTAAAAAGATTAACTACAGATGCCTAAATGGAAAAGGATCATCTAGATCTTCCAAAGCAAGTTGAGGTATGAAGATAAATAATAACGCAAGGCTTGTCGTAAACCAAGCAAGGTACGGATAACTTTATTGAATAATAAGTTTACTCAAATTTGATTTAGTTAAATCCAAATTCTTTGAATAACTATATTATAATTCGATCGATTAATCTGTCACGAAAATGATTACTATTCATGGCTGATTTAATTGGACAGGGTAGCAAAGCCTTATGTAAAGGCTAGCTACTTGAATTGCTTTGTCTCAAAGGGTCGGGACTCATAATATGCCTTAGAAAACAAAAGATGATAAAAGATAATGTGCCAGAACAACAAATGGAAGTGTAAACAAAATACGTACATCAAAGCTTGCAAACCACAAATAAGAACAACAATAATGGCAGAATAATAATGGTAAAGGTCACAACAAACTCATATAGTTAATAGAAAGATAATTCATTGATGTTGAAAATTTCAACGTTACATAAAAAAGAAAAAGTTCCTCAAAATTATAGTACGAGGCCACTAGGCCCAAAAAAAAAAAGAGGAAAAAGCCTTAACAGAAGAAGTTAGGCTTGGGCTCTATGATGATTCCCCTTGATTAATACCACCCAAGGCCACAACAAAAGATAGGTTTAAGTTAGGATAGAGTTCTTGAATCTCATTTTTAGTGCCGTTGAACTTGTTTATGTATGTCTCGGCCAACCATCCGTTAGTATCCTCGCCATCCTTGAATTTAGCAATGGTCTTGGCCTTTTCCTCTTCGATCTTGCTGCAGAGCTTCTCCAGTTGTCTTCCTCTACTGGAAGCGAGCTTAATTGCTTACTCCTTAAGACTTGTCTTCGCAGCCCAAAAAAAAAGACAAGCCCTGAGCATGAGAAACTGTCTTATCCTGAGCCTTAGCGGCCTAGGTGAGGTCAGCCTCGCATATCTAGATCTTGGCATAGGCTTGCTCAAGTTTAGCTTTGAGCTCGGACAACCTTCTGTTGAGGAACTTGTTCTTCGTGCTTTTCTTACAGAAATTTTGGTTGCTTTCGAGATACCTCGTGCCGAGCTCGGAAGTAAAGAGCATAACTTGAAATGGTAAGACAAGAGTAAGAAATGGTAAACTAATATAAAGATCAGAGTGGATGTACAAAGATGTTACCTTTGGCAGAAAGTGAGCTATGCCCCTTGTAAGCTTGGTATAGGCTAAGTCCTGGGTCAGTTGTAGGTCAGCAGGGGTGATTATCCCCTCCATCCTCTTCACAGCCAGCCCCATATTATCCAGAATATTCGGAGGTGGAGTGGCTTGAGAAGAAATGGCGATAACTCTCCCACTAATGGAAAGGTCTGGCATGGAGGAAGAAAGCAGTAGATCTGAAGCCACGCTTGCTCCACCTACAAGAGTGGGGCCAAGACCTTCAAGAACCAGGGTAAAAATTGGTTCTTTATCCTGAGGATCAGCATCTAGGACCCACTCATGGAACGTGCTAGGGTCCTCTACCCTCAGTTTCTTGCAAAGCTTGAATTCAGACTTGAAAGGTGCCTTTCTTCCCGAGCTCTTGAACTTGTCCTTGTTAAACTTCATTGCCTCAGAAGACGGAAAGTTGGCAATGCTAAGGTTGGAATCTAAAAAAAAAAAAAGATGAATGTTAGCTAAAAAAATATAAATAAAACACATCAAAACAATCTAAAGACTCACTCTTCTCACATTTCAGTTCAAGCACTTTTAGTAACGGCTCAGGACTAAGCATATGCTCGGCCAGACTTTCTGTTGTTAACAAAAATTATGATAATGAAGGGGAAATTCTCGACCAAGTTTAATGCGCTCGAGGTGCTCTGAAGACACCTCAGGCTGGGCTTTCACTGAAAAATGAAGAAAAAGAAAGAAAATAAGGAAGGGGTCGCAAAAATTAAACAGAATGAGGATAACACAAAAAATGAGAATTAGCCCTCAATTTGATGGATTTTCTTACCCTCCTCAGACGATCGTCCCTAAGATAAAGTGTAGTGGATTAGCCTATCCTTCTCGATTTCCCATGGGCAGAACTCCCAACCGCCACCATAAGAAAAGAAAAAGTGATCCTTTCAATATTTGATAGATGAGGGGTAACCAGTCACTAAGTTGAATTCCCTCGATCGAGCTATAAAATAATACCAGCTCCGGCTAGCCTCGATGATTCTGTAACAATACAGAAGAAGTTAGGCTT